>JAOYSI010011051.1:0-10053 GCA_025775065.1 Hiodon alosoides | reverse complement strand
GTAAAGCGTCTTTGTGACATGGCAACATGTGAAAAGCGCTGTATAAAAATAAAATTGATTGATTGATTGATTGAAACAGAGTAAATGGACTTCGGGATTTGCTGCTGGAAAACAAAGACTCATGCCTGATAGATCATTTTTTCTCTGTTATAAATAAGTATTTAAAAACTGAAATGAAGGCTGGTTTTTGTTTTTTTGTGCCTGATGTGAAAGTATAAAATAATAGCTTCGGAGTTGCCCAATACATAACAACAACATATTCAGAACCAAAACAAAAGAAATGCATGGGACAGAGGAGAAACCACACAGGTTCTGTGATATTCATGAATGGAAAACAAAGTGAATTTTCTTATTGGTTAAGGTCTCGTACCTGTAGTATAATTGTCGTAAATCATTCTCAATCAGAGAATATGCCAAGCAAATGCATGATAATAATGAACAGGAAATCTTCAGTTAAAATCTAATACAATCTTCATCATACTGTGGCGAGTCAGGGCGTGCCCAGTCCGGAAGCAGCGTTGCCCACCCCAGGAAGTCTTCAGTAACATTGGCTTGGCTGTCCATCAGTTGTGTGCCACACTCCTCCCTCCTTCCCTAGAATGTGGCTGTATGGCTCATTTGGCCACAGAACCTGGCCTTGCAGCAACTGCATGTGCTACAGGGAGTGGTGGTGGTCCATCTCCTCCAGGTCTACCACCATCTATCACCAGTCTTCTTTTCTAGCAGGACCTGGGTCTCCTGCAGGGTCGACTCCATCCAAATGAGCCAGGAGGCCTTAGTCCTGCAGCAGCTCCACATCCACGTCACCCTGGCACTTATTTACCCTCGTGTTCAGCTTATTGACATAGCTGAATAGCACAGCCACCTTTCTCTTGCTCTTCTAGGCTTCCAGACTGGCCTCCAGGGCTATTTGCTCCCTTTTCTGCCACTCCTGGGCCAAAGCCACCTGCTCCCGCTCAAGCTCCTTCTCCACCCCAAGAGGAGATTTCTCCACTCTTGTCCTTTTCTTCGTGGGACTCTCCGGCCACTTGCCTTCGGACTCCACCTGTGTCTAGCCCACCCAAAAGTCCTCTAGCAGGTGCCTTGCTTCCATTTCTGGCTTCACTGCAGTGGCCTGTGCCCACAAAAGAGGCCTCTTCTGGCCAGGAAGACGCTTCTGCCTTCCCGCCAGCTGGGACTGGGCCTCCATATTCCGGCACCACACAGAACCCCTCCCCTTGTAGGTGGGCCTGGTACACCACTCTTCTTTGTTCACATGGGGACAGCAATCCCTCATGTGCCCTGGCTGCACACTTCACCTCGCCAGCAGGTCAGGAATGCCTTTACCCGAAAAACATCACCATCTCCGTCCAGCACCCAGACTGAGGTTTTCTGGGGCCCCTAGGGCCTTAGTGCAACCACAATATAATGAGGTCCTAAGGATGACCATTGCCCACCCCCAGCTTGGCTGTCTATCAGCTGTGTTCTTGGGGCTTGGCATTGTGGCTACAGGCTGCATGCCACACACACATACTACTTTAACTGTGGTGAGGCAGAATATATAATTTTGAACTACAAACTTCCTTCGTCTATGCCATTCATTTAACAAAATATATAGGACCAGTTTTGGCCACCTCTTGTTTTGTTAAATAACTAATTTACATGTTTGAAAAACCTCTTTCGGTAAGCACAAGTAAACTTGGCATCATTCCCCATTCTAATGTAAAAGCTATTTGAATAGATTAATAATGGAGGGCTCATTTACAGCAATGTTGAAGAAAATAGAAAATACTGCTTTCTTTTCTTTGCAGACCCCTGAGCATGTTCATTGGAATAGGAGAAACATGTTACATTAACCTTTCAAATTTAATACAAAGATGTGACTCCTGCCAGAACTGGAATATAATCAGCCTTCAAAAAGGAATTCAAAGCCATTTAGCGTCAAAACAATCACATTAAGTATGTGCAGTTAAAACATTTTTTTATTGCAATACTGAAAGAAAATTGTATTGTATTTTTCTTCACTCCCTCAGCAAATGTATCTTTGTAAAAAAAAAATTTGCTGCAAAGCTTCTGGGTTGATTTAATTTTATTAATCTCCTGCTCACTCAAACCTGATATTTTCTAAATCCTGGCCTCTCCAAAATGGCTCTCCCTATTTACTCTTGAATGCTTCGCTGTACAAATATTCTAACCAATTAAACTGGTCATTGTCATTGTTTACCATCCTTCATGTCCACTATGTGCCCAGCAGATTCAGATCTGCTTTATTGTTTACATTTGACTGTTAGTTTATCTGTCTGAGAAATGTATTCACTTTCTTGCTTTTAAAGCAACTGCGAGTGTGTGTTCTTTGAGTGGGGGCTACCCATTTTAGCCTGTAGCTTCAGAATGCCGCTTAAAAAACATCTGTCTCTTATATGCAGATGGAATGCAAACAGCAACATTTTGTAAGCCTGTGATCTCCTGTAATCTTGGACCCCACCCGCATGAACAGGTTTATTGCTCTGGTTATAGAGGGAATCGGAATATGACACATTCATTTCAGGCCGCCATTGGGACTTCTCTGACCCTTTTTTTGTTTTTTTTTCATTTCCATCAATTTTTTTTTCAAACCTTGGAATTCACAAGGCGTTTATATATTTTTTATTTGTGATCCATCAGCCAAATGAATACACCCAACAGGTAGCTTTGACAGGGATGCCATCTGTATTATATTGCACATATCGGATTGAGTGGTCACTTATTTAGGTTTTATTTTTTAAAAGTCTTGTCTGTGCAATCACATAAGTGTAAGAATTTTGTATTGACAGCTGCCACAAAACCTTCCTGTTTTTTTGTTTGCCATTGGTTCTGTGGGTTCTGACCTTAGCATGGGGCATCCATTTCTGATTGAAATGTTAAGATGCATCCACATCTGTCGCATTCGCTAAAGAAACAGACTACTGTAAGTTATTTACCAATCAGTCAGTACATCAAGGTAAAGGTCAGCTGTTTTATCAGCGTGCAGCATAGCAAGGGCCGGTGGGAAAGCTAATTTAAGACGGCCTCGACTGGGGAGGGATTGATATCCAGCATCAACCACCACTGCTGCCAAGGCTAGTAAAGACGTTCTCTACAGATTGGATGCATTCTTGGTGTTTTGTTCTCCTTGGTCTTTGTACATAACTGTGCTTACCAGATAGACAGCCCCTTGATCTAATCAGCTCATAAAATCTATTTGTTTTATTAACTAAACTTATCATATTAACTTATCATACAATTGGTAAAAGTGGCCTTAATCAGAAACACATTTTTCATTAACCTCCTGTTGTGAATTTGAACCATATTCATGTGTAACAGAAGTGTAGATATTTTTACTTTAATCAGTTTTGTTGCGTCATTTGTTCTAAGAAATAGTTCAGCTAAAAAAATAAACTCTGAATATATCCAGCATGGCTTGTCATCCTATGACACTTATCCTGGCATGCAGTAGGAAAGAAAGATTGTTATGCAAAAGTATAATTCAGCCGACGAAGTTGGCAGGTGACAACCAACCTTTTACAAATAGTCCTGGGAACACCTCTGGCAGACTCACAAAGCTACTAGTGTAACGCAATCACTAAAATGCTAAATAGGAAAAAAAAAAAAAAACATCTTAGCTATGAGCTTCTTTTGTTTTCTTTACTTTCTGTCACCTTATCTTTATCACTACTAAATAGTTTGATAGGATTACCTTTATTTGCATATACTTGTCCTTATAGCTTGGTCATTAAATCCCACAAATAATGTAATAATAACTCCAAGTGCTTTGAGCAAGATACAGAGGCTTTAAAAAGGCAGAAATTTGCTGGTATTAAAACAATGGACAAACCATAATCTGGGATATCCATGCACCCATATTCTTGAATGACTAGTAAGAAGGTCAAAATATCTGAACATGTGAGGCAATAAAATGAAAACATCTGATATTTCATTCCATGTCAATCTTGTATATTTGGAGCAGTAATAAATCGACATAACAAACTCTATTAATCGCTATATTATTTTTTGGGGAAGTGCAACTATATATGGTACAGGTAAATGCTGATGACTGAGTGTAATGTGTTTGTGTGTGTGTGTGTGTGCATGCTTATGTTTTTTCATCTCCACTCACCCTCCTTTGATGTAATCGAGAAAGGTGTACTCCGATTCTACTGAGAATGACAACAGTGTCACCTTAGAAACAGAGAAAGAAAACTTCAGTTTCAACAGCAAAATCAGCACACCTGCACACCCAAACAGCTAGTTATTTTTATTTGGCCTGAGGATAATTCTAATAAAACATGGTGGAAACAAATTTCCTGAAAAGGACAATAAAGAATCTAATCTAAAGGAATGGTCACAGACTGATGGGACGACATGACAGATCACTTTACTAATTGAGTAGTGAACGTGTCCGAGCTATCCTGGCAATGTAAGCTAAGGGCAATCACGTGCTTTTGGCACCACCATCAGTCACTGTGATCTCTGAGGGTTCGATGGTGTGCTCACCGTTCCAGAGTTTACATACTTCTTCTTTTTCATCTTTTTCTTGGGATTCACTACCTAAAACCCAAACAGAAACAGAGCGGTAAGAAAAAATCTATTAAGGCAAAACTCTATTAATAATTAGATTTGAAAATGCAAAGATCATTTATTATCTTTAAAGTATTTTCTGCATACGAAATTCTAACTATTCTGGGTATCAGGACAAAAGTATATATATAATATATATATATAATTGTTGTAATTTTGCACCTGCAAATTAGATGCAGGTTGCCATGCTCTGCTCGTCTGTGAAACCAATGGGGCAGCACTAATAATGTCAAATCTTTTACTTTTACTGTCATAGTTTGTCTCTCTCTGTCTCTTGCTCTGCCTCCTTTTATCCTACACATTGCGGATAAAAAGAAATCAGGACACCCTGACAAATGATGCATCCGTGGAAATGACTAAAAGGAGCATGGAAACTGACGTTGAAAAAAGGGTGCCACCTGTGCGCCTACTCTAAGAGCACTGCACCGGAAACGACTGCCGAAAAAGTTAACTATGCTAACTGGGCTCGCTGGAGCTGACACTCAATGTCATTCCACATCATTGGCACTTACCAGAGCACAGAAAAATTCCTGTTCGATGCATTTATTCATTAGTGATTTATCTGTAAAAGATGTTCACTTAAGATTCAGTCAATTTCCTGAATTACTAAAGGACTCCTTTGTATACTCTGGCTGGAGCACCGTGGGCCTTTAATAGAGAAGATCTCAATCACAGGCCCTCTGACAGGCAATTCGAGTTATCAAACTCCAGGCATGAGCAAATGGAGAAGGAAATAAATAAAAACAATCCAGGAGAGGAAAATATTACAAAAATATTGTGGGTTGTGTTGAGGATGGGGGAGGGGGGTGGGGGGGTGATAACTTTGCTGCACTAATGAATATTCTGACACTTGTTGAGTACCATGATCCGATCCTATGGTTTGACAAGCCGCATGGAGATAAAGCCAGGGAACCTACTTTTCCGTGGGAGGACAGAATCAGCTGAGAAACATGCAGATAAGGACGCTCCTCATGGTGGGGCAATGAAGAATGAGGAACTAACTGGATGCAGCAGTTCAGTTGTCCTATCGGCATCTAAAGACGAGTACCATGATCCCAACTTAACATTTGAGATAAAACACATATTTTTTGTGTTAGCCAATGTTCCGACTACTTTGTCATGCCAGTCTGCCTGATTTTGTAACCTCCTGCCCCCCTATTCCAAGATATTTGTCCTTCAAGCCTTGTTTAGTGATGAGCTGCATATCGTCGTTGTCCTGTCCAGTATTCATCTCTCAATTCATGACACGGTGCAATAAAAAACCATAAATGCAAATGTCAAACTTCCTCAATCGAATGGTTCTTGGTCCGATGCGACAGTGTAGAATTGTTTAATCCACCACCTATCACAATAAAACTCATAGCACTCGATAATAAAGCCTTCAGTTGAATTTTCCACAACCTAAACATGCAAATACAGCCAAAATTTTAATGAATAACAAGATAGTCATTGGGAAATTCCTAGAATTAATTTCCCATTACCTGGAAAAAAACAAACGCTAATCTGCTTTAATATATTACCTACTGGCTGGGAAAGAAAAGGAGATTACTATGTCAAACAGTCTTTGTGGACAAGAATATGAGAAATTTGTTAATAGAAACTTAATTATCAATACTGGAGGAGAAATAAAACAAAAGAAAATAAATAAAATTTATTTAAATATAACAATTACTGATGCTTAGAATAAAAGTGCGGCTAGTCTTTGCACTGGGATTTGGTACATATTGAACTCACCTCATATACGTTGAACTGGCTCTGTCCCCGTGCAACCTCACGGTAGCTGGTGGTAAATTCACCGATGAAATCATGGCTGAAACAAACCCAAAAACAAAAGAAAGAGCTTGTAAGGCCCCTCCTGAGCAAAAAGGCACATGTACGGGACACGTGGGGCTTGGCATGTTTCAGTCCCGCAGCAAGGCTGGGCTGCTGCCAGGCTAAGGCCCAGTGTTTCCTTCTGCTGCAATTTGTCATGTGAATATGGATGAAATGTAAATGTAAAAATGTGGAGCAGCGTCTGGACAGGTGGGGAGACAAAGGTCCTCCTTCAAAGAAAGGTTTGGGTGCCATAGAGCATAGGTGCCATCAACTTCGTCTCCAGCAAGATTAATATAGAGGTTGTAATGAATGCTTAATTAAGTCTGAAATGTAATAATAAGGCATAATGGAGAAGTAAATATGACCCCTCTGAAGTGTCTCCAGAGCACAAAACCACCCCCTCGCCCCTCGCCCCTCACTCTTTAGGGGGTTTACCTGCCGTCCCGGTCCCAGTCATATACCTCGACCTTGATTGTCCTGCAGAGAAACCAACAGGGGAGCAACATGGGTTTTAGATGTTCACACTAAGACATTGGACCATCAGCATATTTCTTATAATTTCATTTTTTTAATTATTTAGAATTTTTATTTGTGTGTTTTTCATGTAAAAAAGTCATACAGCTTTATGTGAACAGGTACTGTGTACTACTGTTTAATGTAAAAAATGAAGCTTTACTACATGAAAAATAATTACTATCAAATGATAAATATAGAAGATGATTCCCCTTTTCTTTATCAAGCTGATAAGTGTCAGCGAGTCATTTAAAATCCATATTTGATACAGATTCTGTGAGGGGTAAAAAGAAAATAAAACAAAAGCCTTTAGTCCAAGTAAATTTTCCGGATTTGAAGTTTACAGTTTAATCAAACAACTGGACACTAAATTAGAGCAAGTCTTAGACAAACAGAGACAGACTGCATTGATCAGTGGTTCAAGGGAGAATAAAAGCGAAGGATTCTGCAATTGTATTTGAGACCAACGTGACACTAATGCCAATGGCAATCAGTCCATCAACCTTTTAGAGATGGTGGATTAAAGCATTAATGTGAAAATCTCCATCTTACCCTGGATAGAGTGTGTTAGACGTGCATCCTGCATCATACCCAACAACAAATCAAATTTCATTTTCAAAGAAACATTATATCTGCTTCAGAAAAATATTTTTACAATAAACAAAAAATTAAAAAACAAAAGAGTAAACATGTTTTCTTTTCTTTTTATGAGTCAATATTCCTGCTTCAGCCATGTCTTCTGAAAGCTGAAGAAAAAACAGAATGGGAGCCAATGTCACAAAGGATGACAGACAAGGAGTGTTTTCCCTGTCAGTCATCACTCCAGGCATTTGTCCAGGAAACACATGAGACAACAGGGGATATATCCTGAAGCCTGAAGAGGATAGGTGGTGGTCAGGAGGACAGGTGGTGGTTGGGGGGATGGGTAGGGGCCCACTTCCAGTGCTGTTGTTCTGCAGCCTCCCTCGCCCTGAAGAGTGAGAGGCACCTGGGGAACTGCGTCAGTGTCCATCGGGCTCTCATGCACTGTGACCTCAGTCAAAGAAGTTATCAAAGATGTTGCCTCCCTTAACTTTACAGGACTGTGGAAACGGAATCTTCTTTTAACCCAAATTGCAAAGTGTACTTAAATGACACAAGATAGAATTTTAAGCCACAAGATTGCATCTATGTCCACTTATATGGAGATGATTTTCCCCCACAATGCATCAGTGTCAATCACATGCTCTGTCCTGGCCTACCTCTACTCTCGTGATTTGTTTACCCCAAAAACACAAAAAGAAGGACGATGTCACTTTCCATGCAGCAGTCATTACAAATCACAGTCAATTGCGCAATTGCCAGTTTGTTCACCAGGAAAAAAAAATGTTGTCAGGGCCAGTTTCTATGGAGATGATACAATCAGTTTAGCAGCATCTACGCAGCATACAAAATTAACCTCCTCTGACAGCCAGGCCCCTTCTATTTTAGGCCTCACCAAAGCAGAAACACAACAAAGCTATTTCAAAATGGCCAATATTGCATTTTCAGAATATTATCATCTATATGACAAGTTTTTCAAAAATTCAATCACTTGGGTAAATGCTAAAAGATATAGTTTTTCTATGTGACATAGTACACTAAGGAGTGTACCAATTAATATAGGAATGACCTAGCTCCAATACCTTTCCAGAGTTAAAAAAAAAAAAAAAGTGGAAAACAAAATCTTGCAAGACATGTGGTTTGTAGGAATAAAAACATACCAGCTTAGTGCCTGGCCAACAGACAGTAGGGGCATAGAGAGAAGTCAAGGGAAGTTACTGGAGTGCTGTGTCTGCCGTTGTTAGTGTGCCGATACACAAGTTCAAATCGCATAAAATTATAAATAAAAACACTCAAAAAATTAAATATTACAGTTTCTTTTCAAAACCCAACATTTCAGACTTAAATGATGGTAAATCCCTTGGTACCTCTGTCTTTTGCACTTTTACCAAATATGGAACTTGGACTATCACCAACACAGAGCTGTTTACAACTGTTTTACTATTCTGCTACACTGCAACTATTCTTTTTGACTTATATGTCTGCACTAATATTGCACTGTATATATAAAATATGATGTTTAAATGCAATTAATAAAGCATATTATCCATGGGATCTATGTTCTATGAAGAAAGTAAATATGTGGCAAAAATAGATAGGAAATAGACTGGGCAACAATCAACCTGAGGGAGTCCATGATCCATGGTTTATGATTTATTCTAATCCTGATCAGAAATAGAAGGCATGACAGCATTGAGCAGTCCACCCATAACACATGGAGCTTGAACTGTAACTCTTTATCACCAATAAATGAGTGGGCAGTTCTGGTTAGACCTTTGAGACAACCTGTCAAGAAAAAGCTGGATTTTAATAAGTATCATTTAGTCATCCATCAAAGTGACAGGATAGTGCAGCTTTTCAATGCATCATGGGTTGATTTCTCTTCCTTTTTCAGGGTTTAGGCACAATGTTGACACTACTCTGCTCTTAGTGTGCCCTGGTAATTAAATTTTCTGCTCAGTATTTTTATCATATACGTTTTTGTTATATGAAAAGGCCAATGAAATACAAATGAATCAATTGATTCAAGTGGAGATTGAAAGATATATTCTTTCTAGTGGGCCATATCTGATCTCCTGGATATGACTTATTACTTATTTCAACTGTTAAGATGCACGTTTGCAAACATAAAGGGAAGAAAACCAATCTCAGCACCAATCTCTGAGCCCTTATCCTCAGACAAAACCTGTTACCTGTATTATGTTATCCATAATGTTGTTTATCATCTGCAGCAGAGTTCTGAGATTTCACCCTTGTCACAAACTTTTGCCTTTTGGAAAAAGGAGAGTTGCATATAATCATGGTGAAGGCTGTGTGATCATACTGTGTGAAGAAAAAGGCGTCAGCATCCTGGCCCAGGATCCTGGTTGCCTGACATTTCTGGGCAGAGAGATAATTTCCACGCCGTCTGATCCAGAATGGGGATGCTGTTTTCAGGGGGGCTTTTTTTTTTGTTATGCGGATGACACACAGTTATATCTGTCAGGGAGCCCAGGTGAAGATTTTCCGTTGGCTAGATTAGAACTTTGCTTGAAAGACGTAAGAGATTGGATGTCCTCTAATTTCCTA
>JAOYSI010011050.1:0-10054 GCA_025775065.1 Hiodon alosoides | reverse complement strand
TCTGAGCAGTTGTGTCCAGCTCCCTTAACACCGCTGAAACTTCCCTGATCTGAGCAGTTGTCTCCAGCTCCCTTAACGCCGCTGAAACTTCCCTGATCTGAGCAGTTGTCTCCAGCTCCCTTAACGCCGCTGAAACTTCCCTGATCTGAGCGGTTGTGTCCAGCTCCCTTAACGCCGCTGAAACTTCCCTGATCTGAGCGGTTGATGTGCTACCAAGTGAACTTTTTTGTCCATTGGTCTGTGGCTCTTGTTGCTGTATCGGTTAGCCATTCAAAATATCAGAGGTGCAAATTTATTTATGGCGGTTTTATTCCTAATTGCTGTTCCATGTAATGTATAAAAAGCGATGTATTTTTTCATTATGAAGTTTACTAAGCCTCAATCACATATAAATATGAGATTGCTAGAGGTGTATTACTCTGTTTTTCCAATAAAGCTGTTTGTTAACATAACTTCTCCTGTGTGAAACCTCGTCTGCACCCGGGCCGTTGCGATGTAGCTCGCGCAGTGAATCCAGCGGTCTGCCACCTGGGACCCACTTAGCGTCCAGCACTGAAGCCAAGTCAGCTGACACTGGAACGATTACGATGCTTGATGTTGGCGCAGCCCAGGCTGTGAGTATTCCGCCATCAGCCCCGTGCTGACACGATCACAACATTTTAATGTCATCCCTGTCACCACAACAAGTTTATACAGTTCAGCATCCTGGGACAAAAAAAATCATGTTTTGGCGCAAATCGGTGGGCTGTCTAACATCGTACGATCCTAAATTTAGTATAATTTTTTCAAAATCTCAGTGTTTGTCTTCTCTGTATAGAAAAACAAATTATGTTTGGTTTACTCAGCCAACTACAATTTGCTAAATTTGCTGTTTTATCGATGAGACCCAATATTGGCCAAAAGTGTATGGTTGTAAACAGGCACGGCAAGTCTAAAATGTCTAAAATCACTACAGATTGACATAGTTGAAGATGGTGACTGGATGATAGCAGGGGGTCGGTGCTAGGAGAATGGAGATTTTCTAGAGTAGTATTCAAACTCAGCAGTTGAATGTAGAGCGGTGTGAGGGGGCGAAGAAGAGCTACCCTAAATGTAGACTTTGGGACACCCTGCGGGCAAACGTTAATCCGGTGTGCCAGTTACCTTTACATTGACCGGGGAAAGTCACAACAGGAAACCGGTTGAGGTATTTTTTTAATTTTTACTCTTGTTATTAAAAGCCTCTCAGTTTGGCGTAGTCACAAGAAAACAAAAACACTGTACAGTCACTGAAGACGAAGTATTGCGGTAGACAACTTGAGTGTGGTAATGATATATTATTATTTTTACAATTGTGTATGTTTTTTTTTTGTTTGTTTTTTTTGTTTTTTTACGTGAAAAGCCGCTTCCGCGATCCAGGTATGATCGAAACCATCCTAAACGGAAATACCGGCTGTGGGTTTAAACAGCAGATACTGAGACGAATATGTACAATTTTAAAATGGGCTTGGTTTTCGGTAATCTGACACAGCCGTCAGCAATCCAGGTGTCCGCCTTCCTCGTAGGCCCGATTCCGTCATTTCGCTTAAGGGACACGCAGTCGCCGTCTATCACGTGGTTAAGACATACACATTTTGAGGGTTTTAGTCGGCGAGAACGGGGCGCGAGCGCTTATGTGAACTTCTTGATCTCGTCGTACAGAACCAGCACGAAGGCGCCGCCCATTCCCCTGATCACGTTCGACCAGGCTCCTTTGAAGAAGGCCTTCCCTCCCTCATCTTTTAAAATCTTCTTCCAACAGTCGATTGTGCCCTTGTACATAATGTCAGCTATAGGAAACACATTCAAAAAGATAAACACACCAATATATATTATAATTACGGTCCTGGCTTAAGGTAAGGAAACTAAATACACGAATACGCTACTGTTGATCAATGAAACTGAAATTAACGCGTGCGCTTAAGGTAAGAAACTTCTCGCGCCGCTCACCTCCTTTTCGTCCTGACTGCATCATCATGCGACGTCTGACTGTGTCGAAGGGGTAAGACACGATACCAGACACAGCTGTCACAGTCTGGGCGATCATCCAACTGACTACGATGTGCACGTTCTTGGGGTCTGGCAGCATACCTTAATGAAGGTTACGAAACAGAATGCATTACGCCCCGTGTTTACGTCGCAACGAGACGTGGACATTTACAACGAGCGTTTTTCGTGTTACCTTTAGCGGTGTCGTACACGCCGAAGTAGGCGGCCCTGTAAATGATGATTCCTTGAACAGAAACGTTGAACCCGAGGTAGAGACCCTTAAGGCCATCGGACTTGTAGATCTTGGAGATGCAGTTGCCCAGACCGGTGAACTCTCTCTCGGCTGCCCCTTTGCCAATGTCGGCCGCCAGCCTGGTTCTGGCGAAGTCGAGGGGATATACGAAGCACAAGGAGGTGGCTCCTGCCGCGCCGCCGGAAGCCAGGTTTCCGGCGAAGTAGCGCCAGAACTGCGTTTTCTGGTCCACCCCGCCGAGGAAGACCTTCTTGTACTTGTCTTTGAAGGCGAAGTTGAGCGCCTGGGTGGGAAAGTACCTGATGACGTTGGCCAGATTTCCTCTCCAGAAGGAGATGAATCCTTGTTCCTTTGGAATTCTCACGACGCAGTCGATGATTCCTTTGTACTGCATCGCCGCCGTGATCTGTTTGCTGGCATGCTGGACCTGAAGCGAAGAAAGATTAAGATGCACAACTGTTTAATTTAGTAATTTTAAGCTCCGTAGGCTAATTTATCATGGACCTTATGGGATTACGTTTGGTTAATTCTTCGTTGATAGACAAAATTTTAAGCAGCAAAGTTTTCCCTTTGTGAATCAAACAGTGGTTACTATGAAGCGTCGGTTTCTACTAAACACTGTTTATAGCGATTTGTGGACTTGCCATGTATCTTTTCATAGTCTGGGAATTTTATTCAGGGCGTTAGTGCGTAGTCGGTTATTTGTGTGAGTGTTTGGCCGCTTTGTTTCGGGACTATTCCTGCATATTCTATCACTATCACTTGTGGAAACCGTTGAGATCCCATGCACTCGACCCCGCTGACCGTGGTCTCAGTAGACTACTCAGTTGCGACGAAGCTAAATTTAGTAGCACGCTTAGAACAGAAAATTACCGCTCAGCACACACACGCAATACGGGGTTCGATCTCTGTGCAAAATTTAATAAACGTTAGAACAAAAATAAAGCCCGTTTGTAAAACAAACGACAAGAACTTTTAAAAACCCGTCTACAAATAATAGCACCATGGAGAGCGAATCGGAGCTACGTCAGAAAAAAAGAAACTTTTCCTTATTTAGCGCTGTGCGAAACTTTCAAGAAACAACAAATGAATCCCTTAAACTGACATGAATCTGAATTTAGGAGTTAAATATTAATTTAAAAATAACATAAATATTAATTAATTCTCATGCATCATTTTCAATAATGGCAACGATTAACATTAACTGGAAGACGGTTTGTTTTTACCAAGCTCGTACATTCCCATTAATGAAGGTAAAAAAAAAAAACAACTAGTTTTAAGTTCTTTCGAACATTACCATTCAACACGTGACACTGATTCGGGCACGCGGTACAATGGCACCCCCGTACCTGCAGCAACAGTTTCACCCTCTCAATTGGGGCAACGGCTGTCTTGGAGATGGCAGCAGCAACGCCACCGGCCAAAAAGTCCTTAAGAAAGCTAATCACCGCGTCCGACATTTTGGATGTTCCGTTTCTCACAACGTAGAGGTCAGACTTAGAATCGGCCGGTCCTCCACCCTGGTATTCTCAAGTAACAGATAGCCCCTCCAAATGGACGATGCCTTTCCGTCTTTCCTAATATATCTAGTCTGTATATCGCGAGACGCAAGGGTGATGGAAAAGAAACTGGCCGATAAGATTGGCGAGGCTAAATAAATTTCCTAGGTCACAGTTCAAACCCTACGCCATGTTCAATTAAAAAAAAATCTTCGTCAGGATTTGGGGACGTTTAAAGGACGAACGAAGCTCATTCTTAATTTGTCAGCGAAAACATTCAGTAATAAATCATGTCGGTCAATTTTTTGGAATAACAAATCTGAATATAAATATTATTCTCTATGCAGGGCGACCTGAGGTTCTGTACCAGTCGAATGTTCATGGCCTCTATGAATTAGCTATATAATTAATTGGGGTGTCCCAAGAACCGGATTTTACTTTACTTCAAGTGCATCCCCTTTTATTTATATTGTAATCAAACAGCATGTGATCGTTAAACTTATTTTACATAATTGCTTTGTTGTTACAGATCCTCTTTATACAAGTATGCACACGCACAATTAAAAATAATATATACTGTGATGCTTCTCACTTCCGTGAGCAAACGTTTCTTTTTACGTTCCTGGTCTTCTCTGCCAGTTACGTTTATGCGCGACATGATGCATTTCAATGTCAAACTTGGTGAAGGTTGTATTGGGTCGGGCCGGACCGAAAAGGCGTGTATCGTGTTGCTGCACGTGGGTTCCTTTACACCTTTCGATATTGCCAGTGCCAGAGCAGTATCGTCTGATTGGAATTATAAGGTGACTAACGATGACAGAATGTCGGGCCTTAAAAATGGGATTTTATCATGCCCAATTAGAGTTCCGCCATATGTACAGGAACGAGAAATGTGACGCAATTACTGGTCATCTGTCGCATTATGGTCATGAAAATATTGTTTTGCCAAGTTGGCTATCGGATACGCCAAGCGCATAAATTAGGAAATAGCAATACTAAACTTACCCTTTGTGTGCAAACATTCCAGTAATAAATTATATTATTATTTTGTAAGATTTATTAGATTTGTTTTAACTTTATTTGATAAATTTGGGTACGCCGCTTGGCTTATCAAGTTTTAACGAAAGGGGTAGGAGATGTGATTATATACATTTTTGGATTATTATGTTTAAATTATTATATTGTGTTTAATAAAGTAGCTCACCCATGCAAGATGAAGGCCTTTTTGAAAGACCATTAAAAACGTAGTCACGTTCTGTTTTAGAAATAAAAATTAGTGAAGACATCATCTTGAACTAGCAGTTGGCTGTTCCAGTTCCATTTTAGAATTCATCATCTGGCACCTAATTGTCGCACCTACATTTTGGAACATTTTTGTTATTGTTTATAATCAATATTATAATATGAATTAATGAATAAAGGGTTTTGATCGAACCCCTGGTACGGCTTTCTTCTTTTTCTTTATTTTTTGTTTGTTTCTAGAAAAGGGTTAATTAAACAATAGAAAATACTGCAGACCTATAATATCTTCAGTGGTAGCTCACGTCGAGTTAACCACCGGTTGTTTCTCCGAGAGATTCGGTGTGAAGTAATCTGTTGGGGCCGGTTGCTTGGTTACAGCGGGATAAGTTCTCCTCAGGCATCTTAGTAGCTTGTTTAGGGCACTTTTTGAAACAATGGCCCGTGAAAACCACAGCCCCGTAATTAAATCACAAAGGGGCCCTTGAAACGCTGCTTAGGGTTACAACACAGCGAACCTTTTCATTTCGTTGTTACGCCGAACGGAGTGGAATTTGCTATGGGCGGTACAGTATCGGCACCTACAAAACGAGGTCAGCGCGCACCCCTTCAATTCATCTTCACTCAAATAGATCTTTTCTAGACAGAAAAAGGGTGGGCTTGTTTACCTTGCCCCCTCAGATGCCATGGTTCCTTATCCACACTTGACATTCTGCCATTTCAGTTGACAAGGAAATTCTACTTGCCGCCAGCACACATCGTTCTAAACAGTTCATGCCGTTTGAACTGAGGTAGGAGCGCCAGTCTGCGCAATTTGCCAGTCACACGGTAGTGATATTTCGCCCCCACTGCAATTTTCTTAAATGCAAAACAAACAACAAAAAATAAACTAACAGAAAATACTTTTTTGCAAACCAAATGTGCGCTTATTCAGGTGGAAAAAAAATTTTTTAATATCAATTAAGCACAGTAAAATAATATTTTCTGCAGGCCTGCTTTTAAATCAATATAATCCCACTCCTGCATGTAGCGATGAGGTTGTGACAAGATCTTTGAACAATTTGTTAGAATATCTATAAAAAGCTTAAGAGCTATACTAGTAAAGAGACGCTTGCGAGAGACGAGCTACGCCATTAGAACGCTTCTCGTGTTTCCTTGGAAGTGCTGCACATTCACTTTAGCAGCTGTTTGTGAACCCGGTCGGTTTAAACACTGCATAGCAACCGGACGCAGGATTCTGTCCTCGGGCCCCACGTAGAGGGCAATGTAATTGTCGGAGAGCTATCAAAGCCAATTTTAATGAACTGGCCGCGGCACTATCAAAGGGTACGAACGGCTACGGTGCGGTCTTCATACTGAGACCGCTTTTGGAATTAAACGATCTCCCGAAGTCGTTGTATTTTGCCTGCTATAAACTGACGCGCGCCGGTTAAGAAAAAATACACGATTTTTAGAATAGCATTTTCTTGATTCGGTGCGAAATATTCGGATGACTAGAACGGACAACTCGGGCCATGTATGACAGGTTTCCCCTATGATAAGCGTCTCGAGCATCTTCTGTTTTGCAGAAGTCTTTTTATAGTGTGAGATGACCATGTAATAGACAGGTTAAATGTTTTAATGTTTTAATCTGAGATTCCTGAGAAACTTCATCTGGTCCTTTATAGCATATTTGACATTATCGCACGCATGAACCCGACAATGAAAACATCCATCACATCGGTCGCGGTGCTCGCGGTTTCCCTCGCTCTCTTAAAATCTGTATTCTATTGGGATGTTTTCCGGGGGAGACTTGCACGCTTTATGTCGCCAGTGGCAACCTTTAATTGTTTCTGTAAAAACACCCAGTAGAGTACGGAGAGATTTTACCCGGAGAAAATTTTCATTGCACTCTCCAGGCGGACGAATGTGACATTTGTCATTTGCTTTCGAGATTTAGGCTATATATCGCAAGATTTTTGATATATTTTTAATTGCAGACTTCTGCTAATAATAATAATTGAAACTATACTGTCAGTTGTTCAGAGTATAGATCATCCGTTTGCTGACAGCCGCGCCGATGGCCAGCCGCATACCATCCGTATCTTCGTTCCGGCTTCCAGCTATTCAGCACCCGCTGTCCAGGCTGGGAGACCCCGAAACCATCTCTCTCAGGGGCTTTTCCACCGACGGCGCCAGGAATCCAGATCCCTTATTGGAACAACGAAAAAGACCGTTGTCACTAGACGAACATTCCCGCTCCGTGTTCCGAAGGTACACCTCCAAAAGCAATAAACCGGACAGAGATCCGTGGATGGAGAGTGGAATCTTGATCCGACACCCACAGCAGATCCCCGAGGGGGTGGAGGTGAGGCAGGCTTCGGATCCAGAAAAACCCACGCTTCCCATCTTCGGTGAGTTGGCCGTATGTACACCTCTACTGACGTATTGAGATGGGCTCACTCTAGCACGGAACTTGATTCAATTTTACTGCACTTGTAAAGATTTAAGACTACCAAGTCTTGATTTTTGAAGTTTTCTTCCAATTTGTATAATTTTGAATAATTTTGTCAATTAGTCACACCATTATAATGTAAACAAGTTGATACCTTTTATTTTACATACACTTGAACACAACCGCAGTTAAGTTAGTAACGCCAAAAGTCTCAGTGAAATGCTGGCAAGCGTTATGAGTGACGGTTTCAGCGGGTTTAGATGGTTCCCTCTCTCCAGTGACCTGAATTGGCAATAAGTTCTGGGTCTTTTGAACCAGAATTCTTTAATTCTGCCGAAACCGCAGTTTCTGTGATTGTCAATGTTTATGCATGGGATATTTTATCTGGCTTTTGGAGTAAAGAAGGTTGTCATCTTGCTATTATTATTATTATTATTATTATTATTATTATTTATTTATTTATTTATTTATTTATTTATTTATTTATTTATTTATTTATTTATTTATTTTTATTATTATTATTATTGTTATTATTATTATTATTATTATTATTATTATCATTCCTTCATCGTGAAGACTGAGACAGTTCCTTTAGCAGTGGTTAAGCAGGGGGACCAGTTCCGTGAAGGTTGAAGGTTCTAGCTGCAAATCCTGACCTAGTTTGGAGATGTCCCACAAGCACGCCAGGCTTTTTAGGTGTGTACTGTAACTGAGCAGAAATGAACAGATTAGCCTTGAGGGCATCACGCCTAACTGCATGCTGGGATCTGCGGTTCTGACCGGCAGGCCAGCGGATGCACACAGGGAGTGTGATGACCCCCAGCTCCAGTGTAATCAGCTCGGCCTCCACTCCGGGTGCGAGACTGAGTGTCCAGGTCGACCAGGTAGGTGGGCCCGCCGCGGGCAACGCTTCACAACCTGGGGGGTGACGACAGAGCACTCCGCCCCTCTCATCGGGGGGGGCGCCGCCGCTTGCGAGGGTCGTCGCCATGTGCGAGGGTCGTCGCCCCGTGCGAGGGTCGTCACCGTACCCCTTAATCCAGCAGGAGACTTCATCGCTGCTCTGGCGCCCCCTTGTGTTGGTTATATCCCCATGTACGAGACGTGTCTCCATGGACCACAGCGCTGCGTATCCTCAGGTGCACATGGGGAGACAGACCGGCCAGACGTGAGCACTATCCCCCTGCTTATTTGTATTATCTCTGCTCTGACACTCCCCCCACCAAGAGGGCCGTGGTTCGGTTCACCTGCCTCAAACAGCTAGCCCAAAACGGGAATTAGACGGCATCAAATAACAGTTGCTCTGCTAAAAGCGCTCCGCGCCCCCCCCCCCCCCGCCCCCTTTGTCCCATCCAAACTACGGTGACCAGCCCGCAGCGCTTAACACAGCAGAACCAGGAGCTGTGCGGGAGGCGGGATTAGCCCATTGAGTGACAGGAGGAGTGTGCCGCAGGTTTTGCGTGGCAGGGCTGCAGGTGGCGGAGTCAGCTGGGGTGGGGGGGGCGTCGCCCCGTATTCATCTGGATTTACCCCTCACCCTCCCTGGCAAACATTCACACAAACCTCCTTTTGATGCACAAAAGTCCAAACTAAACCGAAGCGGGAAAATCGCAAACTCCCTGTCACGGGAGATCAACGGTTCCTGTATGAATCAGCCCCCCCCCCCCCCCCATAGACAAGATTAAATTTGGAGATAAAGGATAGGTGGACAACTCCTGCAGACTCTCATTATGAGCCTGGATAACTGCTTCTGTCCCATAACAAAGTACCCCCTTGTGTCTACACCGAGTTGGGTCTCCTGTGCTGTATTCTAACTGAACTGTGATCGTGACTGTCAGTGTTAACTTCATTATTGTTTTGTGTGTAATGATTACTCAAACCCCTAGAGATTAATGGAATATGCAATATATGCACTATTTGTATATGTTATTTTTCCTTTAAAAACGCAGCTGGAGCAGGAACTGCGTGAGAAGATGGATATCAGGGGTAACTTCATTCTAAAGCGCCTCTTTAAGAATAACAACCCTGATGGTCTGGGACAGGTGAACAGGTAAGGCACACACACACACAGCCTACTACACCAACACGTACCTGCATATTCACACACAGACAGGCAGAGACAGACACACAGAAACCCACACATACACGAAACACACACTCCAACACACACCACTGAAGTCAGATCTCGCCGGGCTCTTTTTACAGAGACGTGCTGCTGGTGATTCTCATCAAGTTCCTGGGAAGATTCATCAGTGCCAGGAGGTTCAGACAGCTTCTCTCTCGGTACGCTCTGGTCCGCCAACGTTCCGACATCATCCTCGTCTTTTGTTCGCATTAGTAGTCAAACGGAGGGTGAATGTTGAACTTACTGTGTCGCTGACACTGCCCTCTGTCCCCTGTCCCCTGTCCCCTGTTCCCTGTTCCCTGCCCCCTGTCCCCTGTCCCCTGTCCCCTGTCCTCTGTCCCCTGTTCCCTGTCCTCTGTCCCCTGTCCCCTGTCCTCTGTCCCCTGTCCCCTGTTCCCTGTTCCCTGTCCCCTGTCCCCTGACCCCGGGCCCCAGGCCCCAGACCCCGGTCCCCGGGGCCCGGTTTTATGCTGCCAGTCCCCGGCAAACGTCAACGG
>JAOYSI010011048.1:0-10057 GCA_025775065.1 Hiodon alosoides | reverse complement strand
TAAAGTAGCGTGGCCATGCGATGTAAGACAGTAACGCAGCCACTAAAGACTAAAGTAGCGTGGCCATGCGATGTACGACAGTAACGCAGCCACTAAAGGCTAAAGTAGCGTGGCCATGCGATGTACGACAGTAACGCAGCCACTAAAGGCTAAAGTAGCGTGGCCATGCGATGTACGACAGTAACGCTGCCACTAAAGGCTAAAGTAGCGTGGCCATGCGATGTAAGACAGTAACGCTGCCACTAAAGGGTAAAGTAGCATGACCATGCGATGTAGGACACTAACGCTGCCACTAAAGGCTAAAGTAGCGTGGCCATGCGATGTACGACAGTAACGCTGCCACTAAAGGGTAAAGTAGCGTGGCCATGCGATGTACGACAGTAACGCTGCCACTAAAGGGTAAAGTAGCATGACCATGCGATGTAAGACAGTAACGCAGCCACTAAAGGCTAAAGTAGCATGACCATGCGATGTAAGACAGCAATGCAATGCAATGTAAAACAGTAAAATTGCATTGCCAGGCCAAAATGCTCAGAGTTTAGTTCTAGGTCGCCCTCAACTCAGTGATCCAATGGGGTGGCACAGCACAGCTCAGCCGTATGGGCAGCAGCTGTTTGGTGTTGGACCTGACCCCCCCCCCCCCCCACCCCATTAGCAGGCCGTCTTTCATAGGCACCGGGGCAGCTCGGCACCCTGCCAAAACCCATTGGAGCTTCTTCTTAAAAAAAAACTGAAAAACTCAGGTCCTGCTGCTGAAAGTCTGCTCTAACCTTTTGGCAACACTGAAAACGCAGCGGGAACCACGGTCTTACAAGCGGCAACAGGTTTTTCATCACATGTTCAGGCTAAAGTCCGAATTAGAAGAAAGCTGACATTGTTAACCGGCTTACGACTCATGCTGTCATTAAGAGATATTTACTAGCACTTCATTTGATCGTGGCTTATCACTCCTTAGCCAATGTCTAACTGGGGATGTGTAAGTGAACCCAAGATTCCACAGATCGTCTTTTTAAAACCTAATTAAATAGAATGTTCCAAAACTCAATGGGAACATTTAATTTACTTCCAGGGAACCCCCCCCCCCCCCATCCAAGAGAATAATGGTAATGATAAAAATGAATGATAATGCGATTCATTACAGAAAATCCACCTGAAGCTAATCTGGATTTTAAGTGCTATGCAATTCTCTATCCACTGAGAACGGGGCAGACAAACAAACAATTAGCAGTTTTCACCCACACAATGTAGTGTAGTGCCCAGGAAAACTGCCCCTTCAGACACTGGCTCAGTTTGACCAATGAATATAACCCACTAAACCTTCATCTTACTAGGTCCAAGATTTTGCCTCCAATAGCCTCCATGCTATGTGAAGCATTAGCATTAGCATAAATTTCTTCCCATTTTTGCAGTACCCTCAAAGTCACTCAAAGTTTTTTACCCCTCAAATAACTGGTTACTTCAAAGTTAACATGAATATACACGTGGCTCAAATAAATTCTAGAAAAAAAAAAAAATATATATATATATTTTTTTTTTAAATGTGGTACTTTGTTAGATTTTACAGAAGACCTATTTATTTGTTTATTATAGTAGATCACACTCTAGACCATCAACTTTATTCCGTGGTTTAATGAAGAAATTATACATTCTGTCTCCAAAAATATTTCACTCCTCACAGGGGCCTTAGGCAATGAAGTAAGACAGGAATTGTGTTGCTTGTAGATTGATACATAACTTACTTTGAAGACATGTGAACAAATGTCAGACAGATTGTTGGGTGACAATTAGGGTAGTGCTGATTGTCGTGCTTACGCTCTAGATCAGTAACCCGCGTGTTATTGTGAAATTCGACACTTCACTCCGTTGCAGAACTGAGGGGTAACACACAAAATTACCGCCGGAAAAAATATAGTGGCGGGGGTTCATGAATATGAATCAGTCTTACACATGCCTATATTGTGAGAGGTGCTTTTAATGAATGGTAGCTATTGGTAAGGTAGGTTGTAAAAGCCGCCTGGAAGAAAATTAGCACAACTGTAACTCAAATGCATGAACTGATAGCGGCACGTACCTGAATTAGCATTTTTTCCTCCCGACAAAATGTACCTTCTGACATTATAAATACGACATAATTAAATCACAACCGGGGGCCTTAATGTATTTCAAACGAGGGAGCATTTTCATATATCATGGGTGCAAATTTTAAGCAAATTTTAAACGCCACATGCCCACATTTTGTAACCCTTTTTTTTAGAACCCCATAAAGATGCATTCTGTTAAATCAAATTTGACCGTACTTACTATGGTGAAATTCATGACTTTAAGGATCCAGATGGTTAAAGCGAGGTTGACCAGGATTAGGATCATTAGAACGAGGACAAAAAAATACAGGCAACGCTTTCGCCACCCATAAATCCCCACTTTGTACACTTGAGGTATCTCTGCGCTCTGGACATTATTCCTGTGAGGGCACTGTTCTTGGGTCATCTGGAAGAGACAGGAGAGAGGAGAGAAAAAGCTAAGCACGATGGCATAGGGGAATTGGGATGATTCATTGACTCATAAACCTTCAATATCTCCGTTAATCACTTTTCTGCACCGTCAATGTCCTGATGGTCTCTGGTAATGACGATTTGAATTGTCTATTGGGAAAAGTAAAATAAGACACTGTACACTTCGAACAACGTGGTTACCGATCGGCAGCTCGAAATATAAAGTATATACATATATACCGTCATATATAGCTGGATCTGAAAAAATACACCAAACTTTGCCCCAAAATCTTAAATAAACATATGTAAAATGTACCGGTATATCTCTGTACTGTTATTCCTTTGGTCTTAAAGATACCTTGCAACCTTTTCTCCAATCACACGCTGCCACACGGGACCCCTAAATCTATGCCCCAAGAGCGGGTGCCTGGGGTGAGAAAGGCAGCCATACTGGAGTATGTTTCTCAACCGAGCCACCAGTTCAAAAGGAACTGTTCCCCACGGGAATTATCAGCTCAGACACCAGCCAAGCTGCTATGTTTACGTCTCCCGCCGATGTACAGTAAAACACAAACAAAAAGATGAATGTCACAACCTTAGGGTAGGGTAGGGTATTTGCTGTTAACATCTTCCTTTGAGGCTCAATTGGACCATCATACATAAGCCTCTAGTCTAAAAGCAATATAAAAATAATGTCACTGTGACTGTCACAGAAAAAAAGCGTGGGGGGGGAATCATACAACTCGGTGTAAGAAAAAAAACCATGGGTCACCTTGGAGATGCCTTAGGAATGCATAAGTAATAATAAAGTCAAACATAAATGATAATCATACCTCTAATGCTTTCCGTCCAACCAGTGAGCTTGCCCCATTACTGTATGCAAATGAAATGCCCTGTTTAGATAAAGCGTCTGCTGTTTTTATCACTACTGTACCATCAGACAGAGAGATAAAAAAAAAGGAAAAGAAAAGGTTGGAGCTTGTGTGAAGAGCTGGAGGTCATCCAAAGACGCTGACCTTTTCCGTTGTGTATTTTTGAATGTGTGTCCTAAGAAGGCGCGGGCTTCTGTTCGGTGATAAGAAGCGCATTGCCGGTTGTGGTCGGGACTTTTTGGCGTTCCTGTCTCTTTCACGGCAGATGGGTGACCCAGCGGAGGAGGGAGGCTTGGGCCCCGTGCCTAAATTCTGAGCAATAAATGTCTAGCTGACAGGCGAAAGGATTTGATCAATTCCTCATTGGGTGCGACGATAACTCTCGCATTTAGAGGGAGTGAGATCTCAGAGACAAGAAGCGAAGTCCACCAACACTTCAGTTAATATGCATCTATGTAAAGTGGCATGGAGTCATAAATTATGCATCTGTAATTTTATATATTCAAAAACATTAGCCACGAGCTTTCAGAGGAGCCTGAAAGTTTATACGTGAACTGCCATTATACAAAATGTTATATAAAACATTGTGAAAAAGAAGAAGAACCGAACTATGCAGTTTTAGCTTGTTTTGGGGGAGGGGTTGGGGCTGTAGTTACATTTGGTCCGACTGAAACACATCAGCGTATTAATTATGCATTTTATGTGGAGTCCCTTGACAACGTAATTCATTTGCTAGAGGGCTAAATGTATGCCCAATTATTGTTTTTTTTTCTAGACGGTGCATTTAGCAGCTGAATATGTTAGTTTTTAGGCAGAATTAATAACGGCATCTGTTCCTGGGATAATAACGCAAAATATTTATGAACGGGCAGGAGAAACGACCCCAGTTTCATCGCTATCACTGCGATACACCGACTGTGTGCCATGTGTGCGCAAGGCTGTCCGACGGCTGTCCTTTGGACGGCTGTCACGGGTGTCTCCGCTGAAGTGACCCACAGATGCTTTGACAGCTATCCATATCACTTCCGGGGACATGTGTGCATCGATTCATGTACAAGCGAACGTAAAAGGCCAACGCTGTCAGGCGACGTGCAAGTGGTGTCAAACATTCCAAAGGGGCAAAACACCTTCATTGAGACTTCGAAAGACAAACGTTGAAGTTTACACACACCCTCGGGCTCTACAAGGCGACATTGAGAACCCTAATAAACTGTATCAGTGGATCCACCCCCCCATTGTGACACAATTTGGTAAATCTGTTTGCTGTTTCTATTATTGTTATTGTAATTGTAATCGCTCTCAATTGCTTAAGTCTCTGCCGCTTCTGCATTGGTTATGCTTGGTGCTTTATTTGTTTTTTCAGACTTGAGTGACCTTTCCGCGCTAAACTGCGCCTTGCAGGCAACAATCCATCCCGCGGTCTGTCGCAACTGCAACTGCTAACAGCGTCGCACAAGCAACACGGGCTGCAAGCATAAACCCGTTCCCGTCGGAATGGAATTAATTTCTGCTCGCGAACGTTAAGCTAAAACGGGTCAGTTCCCTTTAAGAAAGCCTGAAATGATATGAATTCACACTTTACCACGTTGATAGACATGGATTGAGCACCACTAGAACCAAAATGGAATCAGTTTATTCTTTAAGCAGCGGCCCTCATTTATTTTAAAATGTTTATTTTTATTTTGGGTGGACCAGGGCCTGGGCCTGTTAATTCACTGCTTGTCTTGACCTCCATCTCATATCTGTCGCAGTAGCAGATCTGTCATTTGTAATGATAGGGATAAGCAATGTCAGACGCAATCTGCTGAGAGAGCGGAGTGGATTGGAAGTTATTCATTCCCCGGATTCGCTACACTGCCCTGAGAAGCTCATCCGAGTGGTTTATTACGAGACTTAAACGTTGTCGTGACCTGATCCACAATAACATGTACTGTAATGGTGTAAATTAAACCAATGACTGCTCTGTATCTTCTTAGTCATTATTAACACACGGAAAATATAAGCTCCTTCCGGAATGAGATCATTACCTTAATAATTAACGTCTAAGGCTTTTAAACTTTTCTGGAAATATTTTGAGACATTTCCGTCAAATAAATTCCACGTGTCCCACATTTTGTCGCCTGCAGTTTCAAATTTATACAATTTATAGATCAGTTAACGTTCAGGTTCATTAACACTGTATATGCCAAATGGGGGCAGCTTGTGGTGTAGTGGTTAAAGAGACTGGCATTTAACTGAATTTCTTCAGTAAAATATCCAGCTGTATAAATTGATGTATGCAGAAATTGTAAACTCTGTAAGTTGCTTTGGATAAAAGCATCTGCTAAGAAACTAAAATTGTAAATGCAAAAACCACATCATACACACAGTTCCAATTTTCATATCACAGTCTCACCATCTGAAGGGGGTGTTTACTGCTTCTCAGATTTCCTCAAGTAAGATTTAGGGAGAAGCGGTTTGTGAGATCTATAATTGTTTAAGTTTGAATCCAAATGGCCACATGGTCATGTGACCTCCCTCATATTATTGTGTCACAGATTGATTAGAAAAAAAAAATCTCTATTAACCTTTGTGACCTTTTACACAATTCGAGCACCTCTAAGCTTTTCACCTTAGCAGGCCATTTTGTGTCCAGTAAAGCTTGGAATAAAACATCATTTTTATAGAAATTAACAGTAAGCAAAAAAATAAAACTTATTTAGGAGAATGTGTCATTTAACTCTATTTGGACAGGACTGGATATGACATGACTTTTTACGTATGTGGTTCAAGGAATGAAGACACACGACAACACTTGTTGGCCATTCTGAATGAAATAGCTCCTTCCCAACTTAGCCTTTGCTATTGTTGGCTGCAAAATTCAGGCTCCTAAAGTGGGCAGTTCAGAATGCCGTGAAATTCCGGTGGGCCTTGTGAAAACCCTTTCTGCCATGTCGGCCCAGACCGGTGCTGAGAGTTTTAAGCTCTTCGTGTACGATTCAAATAACACATGCATGCAGTGAAACCCGTCCATGGCCAGAGGACTAACAAACAGGGACAATAGACATCGTGATCACAGAAGCCTAATTACACGCGTCTCGTGAAAACGAGGGGTAATTAACACTACACAAGTAAGGGATCGACAACAAACTTTCCCGGGACCACGACTCTGGCAGATGGTGCGCGAGCTGAACACCAGCAGGACTGAGAGCCTAGACACTGGGGCGGCGCAGACAGCCATCACGTCTCCCACGGTGTCACTGAATAAGCACTCCTGCTTTGTGTGATAGGAGATAGCGAGAGGCATCGGTAGCTTTGATCTAGCGTGCGCAATTCCCACTCCTCAGTGCTGAAATGCTAACGCTAATGCTAATGCTAATGCTAACGTTCTGGGATTAGCTGTGGAACTTTATGGTTAACCCTTGAGGGCCTGACGCCTGCTGGGATTGTCAGTGTGGATCCACCAAGGCCTTTACATTCTGGGAGTTCCGATGATTATTATTCCCGTCGGCTATACAAAATAATCTTGTTAGAGATCGGAATAGGCGGTCAAACGGACTCATCCAACTCTGTCTCTCCGAGGTGGAATACGTTTACATTGCAGATACATATGCACTTTGGTAGATATGATTCTTATTTGAAGGCAAGGTAACATGCTTTTTGAGACTAAGACCATGTTTTTGTTTAGAACATGGCTACTGTACCTGTGAGAAGAGTGTTTTACACTAAAATTCAGTTCTGTAAATCCCTAGGGTGCTGTGTGGGTAACCAAGGCAAAACATTTATCGGTTGACACAGAAGCCACCATAAACAGTGCTGGTTTATTTACAGGGGTTGTATACATTACAGTTTTCTTTTCTTATTCTGTGCGCAATACAAGTTGTGTATTACGTAGCATGTTAAAAGGTTTCAGTTCACATTGAGGATTCACTGGTCTGCTAAACATCCCTTACTGGAAATATTCATGGTAGTGATTGTGTTCTGAAAACAAATGTTTTTGAAACTTTGTTTATTCAATAACCTATTGAAAAGTTTTTTTTTTTTTTTTTAAAGTCTTATTATTTTTTTATTTTTTAAAGTCAGAAATACAAGAGCAGCAAGATCTTGAGGCCCCAGGATTTTGTCATATTTTGGTAGTTGGATCTGGACCTCTCCTTGTCCTTAGCCAACATAAACATTTCAGCACGTTTTCCAAATATATCTCTTTTGGCTAGATCTCCTCACACTGATTACGATGCACAATGATTAGGGGTTCCTGTGGCAAGCAGTAAGATCAGACCATTTTGCATGCAGAACCGTAGTTGGTTAGCAAAGGCATTTAGAAAATGGTGCAGAGCGGTTTTTGAGTTTGATAACATTACGGCGTGTGATTGAAACGAACAACTAAACATTCACTACAACTGATCATTTTCTTACTTATTATAGGTAAATATTTAATGTATTCATTTTATTACATTACATTACAGTTAGCTGTCTTGTAATCAATATTTGCATTAATATTGAATTACTATTAGTAAATATATAACTGACAATGAATTTGTGCATTACACAATATACAATAAAATATATAAATATATAATATATACATAAAAGTTAACATTAGTGATAGAAATCAGAAAATCTTTGCAGCCAAGTACATTTGATAGACGAACACTTTGTTTTACAAAAAACTGTGTTTTTTTTTGCTTTGTTTCAGAAATGTTAATAAAACATTGTGCAAAAGAAGAGATCTGGAGAAAATCAGAAAAAGCACCAAGAATCTGGCGGAGATCTACAACTGTCACAAACACAAACAAACAGAACAAGCAGAACATCCTCAAAGGTAAAGCCCTAACATAAAAGATCAGACTTTGTAAGAGAAACCTACCCTGCTTCTGTCAGACTGCTCCAAAACAGTCTAACAATAAAATAAATCCTTCAGATCTCAGGAGCACAGGACATTCTTCTAGCGAACACCAGACGAAATTCATACATGCCAACCACAATGGCATGCTGTGTGTGTGTGTGTGTGTGTGTGTGTGTGTGTGTGTGTGTGTGTGTGCGCGTATTGAGGTTGAAAATGAGAAAATGAGGCAGGGAGTTCCTCTGTCTGCATAGGCCATGGTTTCAACAGTTCCATCTCCCTTTTTAGAACTAAATCCAGCCCTATCCCCCAACCGGAGCAGGATCCTCCCACTCAGGCATGAAGAGTTACACGACGTCCCATCATTCATGATCGACAGACACACATGCTTGCATTCACAGAACTTAGCATGGGTGTCTCCTGGCTGGAGAAATGTAGGCAAGTTTTTAAAATTGTTGTCTTCTAACAGCGACTCTGGGATCGCGCTACACTCATCCAGCAAAACGCATCCCGAGGGAACGTAACCAAATTGAAACCAAATGTGAGCAGAAATGAGGCTAGTCTGGCCATCCTAGTGAAATGAGAAACCCTCGAGCGCCCTTTGTTTTAACACTCTGATGACTAGCTTCCGCCCTTTCATAAAAGCGCCACAGAAGGCTGTCAGAGAATATCATTCTTTCCTTTTAGCGGTTTCAAGAACAAACTCTAACTATGGGGAGAAAAATAAACCATGAAGTTTTAACAAGAAAAAAGGAGAAAAACTTGAACAGAATCTTGAAGGGTAAACACATGTACAACAGTCCTTGTTTCCCCTATACCGTTTCTTCTGTACTGGTGTCAGCCCTTCCTAAACACCAAAAACCTTCACTAGACTTTAAAGATAGAGTTCTGAGCCCTTCCATTCATTTTGAATGAGTACTTAACCCACGTGCCTCGCCGAAAACAAACGAGGAAAGGATGAGGCGGATCTTACCTCGGTCTCTCCTGTGTCCCTGCTGGCTCACACGGAGTAAGGGCGTGTCACGCAGATAAAATAAGACTGAGGCTTTTCTAAAGAGCTGCATGAGGCCTTGTCTGGCTGAACCCAAGCTGCTCCTTGTCAGTTTTTCCAATAACAGACTCCTCGCCAAGTCCCGGCCCAAGCCTCAGGAATTTCCTAGGTACTTTTCAGAGTCCCCTGTCCCGCGGATTCCGCTGAGGCCGTTCAGTGGCTGAATTCTGCACTTCCCTGCTAGTGAAATACAGCCTTTGGTCAGCGGCCAAATTTAGACCCAAAACACATGTGGGAGTTTAAAGAGGCAGGTCCTGCATTTATTTAACGACCCTCTGTTATGAAACTAATCTGTGTCTCTATAGGAGGGGAGAGAGAGAGAGAGAGAGGGGGGGGGGCATTTCCTCCCACTTATTGTTGGGCCACTGTTTGACGGTCTGCGGGAGGCAGGAAATGCCACAATGCTTTTACTATACGCCCGTTATGCCTCACAGTGAAAATGGAGTCATTCTGATGAATAAAAGGGGCCATTCCTCATCGACCGTAACAAGGCATTTAGAATACTTGGAATACTTTGTACATGGATTTGATGTAAATAGCTAAATGGCTATTGTGCAGCTGCATTGGGTCAGATTACTTATATGATTGAGATTACAATGATAATAACTTTCAAAATATTAAAACATAAAAACCACATTTGTTTATCTAACTGTGCATGACTGTACATTATGTTGAAAAAGCGAAACGGATATTGGTAAATGTAGCTTTCAGATATGCCAAAGAGCGCCTTGTAAAAATGATGTTGCAGGCACAACATCAATGAATACGTTATTTTTACACATACTTATTCTACTCCTCAATAATCATTATAATTAGCAAT
>JAOYSI010011047.1:0-10057 GCA_025775065.1 Hiodon alosoides | reverse complement strand
ACACACACTGTGGGAGTCCGTTTGCCTTTGAAAATCACAGACCGAGATACTCAAAATTTTTACACTTTTTAATTAAAACTAAATCAAATTGCCACTTGTCATGCACTGGTTGCCTCTCACACAGCCTTGCTGCATAACCCCCAATCAGGTTCCCCTCTTGCAGCCCCGAGGGGGCTGACTGCTGCTGTTATATTCCCTGCACCAGGCCCTAATTTACAACATGGACCAGGTGGAGGTGGCTACTCCTCAATTACTCAATTAATGGGCACACTCTCACATGGATACGGACTGGGGTTGCAGCCTCACCCCTTTCACCCACAGATCCACTAAAACACACACACACACACACAGTCATATACATTATAGATTATAGATTATGTAATCTAAGCCTGGGCACAGGAGAAAGATTAGCCACATATACTCTTAACATTTTTATAAATCAAAACGACGCAAACATGCATAGCGCAGCATCACTGATCCAGTTGTGTCCCTCGTTTGAAAGGAGCCGTTCCGTGTTCATTCAGTACGAAGAGCTCCACTTGTGTCTGAGGGTATTTAAAGCAGCGAGTGGCTTTTTATGGCATTTCAGCGCGCCGTATTATGATCAGTCACAGCATCCAGTGCAGTGGGCACTGGTGACTGAACCTCCCAACCCCCCCCGCACTCGGCAGGAACACAAAAAAAGATGCGATCGCGCATCCTCGCGTTTAACCCTGAAAGCCTTTCGTTTGGCTGCCAAAAGTTCAGTGTAATCGTTAGAGCATTACACCCACTCATGCTTACATTTACATTTACAGTTTATTCATTTGACAGAAGCTCTAGAAGATCCAGAACAACATCCAACTAGTGCACTCGATAACATAAGTACAGGGAAACTGTAGTGCGTTCGACGTGAGACAATCAGTTCCACGATGCAGCCGTGCAGTCGAGATTAATGAAGCATCACAAACGTGCTACCGGTCTAATAGAAGTGCTAACAAGGTCTGGTTGTCTTAGACTAAAGTGTTTGGTTTCACAACGCTGGGCTTATCAGGAGGAGAATTCCTAATTTAGAAGCCAAACTCTTTAATGAGACTCACACTCAGGATGAGCACAACACCAGGTTGTTATCATTGCCGGTCTTTGCTCCTCATCTGGACAGCCTTGATGTGAACAGAAAATATGCGATGTGGTCTCGCTTTCGCTCGTTGTCTGCCACTTGAACCAAGCTGAATTCATAGCGTTAGCAATAATGTTGCACGGGCACGACCGGTCGGTACAAAACCAGTGTTGCGCTTGCAGGAGTGTTGACAGTGACGGCGCATTGTATTGGCCTCAATGGATCAATGTACCATTCTGCATCAGTTACGTGTGCATCAGTTACGTGTGCGTCAGTTACGTGCCCAGTTCTCCTTGTGTTGTCCCTACTCAGTGATGAAGCCAGGGAGGGTAAGAAGAGAGCAAGCTTAATTAAAATTGTCACCATGTTTACACAGTGGCAGTGTTCCAAAAAAGATTCCAAATGCATTGGATTGGAAGTCGCATTCTAAGTAAACTATTGACACGCATGCAAACCATAGTACTCTGTTTACATTTTAGTTCAGAGTATTGGGGAGAAAGAATTGTAAGGTTTAAGCGTGCATATAAATCTTTCAATCAAATTGGCAGTGGTAGGAACAGATGGATGACAGTCACGTTTCCATTATGTAAGTGACACTTTGTTAGTTAATTGCTTTGATACAAATAAGGCAACTGAAAAAAAAATTCTGCAAAGTAAAGATGAGAGATAGAATTACTAAAGATGTTAAATTTATTCATATTATTGCTGTGGATATATTTTAAAAAGCTGTTATTCACCCTACAAGCGTATCCCACCAAACATTCTTTATTTTGGCACTAATATAGGGCTATATTATCATTTTGGAGATGTTTAACAACTGGTTATTTATGATGAACACCAATATGCAGGTGATTTTTGCTGCCATAGCTAATTTCCTAAGTCACTCATCATATACCAAAATATAGCACTCCAATTTGGAATGATCCCTGCTTTCAGAATATTGAAGCTTAAACTAGGTGTTTATGTGATCAATGACTCTATTGACCCGCTTAACTTTGAAGGGTTGTTATCCGAGGCCCAGTTCAGTTCAATACTGACATTGATGCAGGAATAGATCATCAGCACCTGGAGAAAAACACATTCTCCCCTTTGTGCTGGCTTCTAAACTTCCTTATTTGTTTTAATTGGCTGGCTTGCTGCTTTGTTCTTGTCATGAATGTCAAAGTGTGATTTTCATTAGAACTCAAAGCAATTTAATAAATCCCCCACAGTTACTTTTCAGTGTTTTTTAGAAGGCTATAGAACGGAAGAAGTGTGATTTAATTTAATTTAATTGTTTTTTTTTTCATATTTAGTGTAATAAAATATCTGCTATATTATTACACTCTGTCTTTTTTTTGTTTCATTCTGGCAGTCAATTAGTTGGGGTATTTAGCAAACGTCTGTTGGCAGGACCATCAAGGTAATTCACTTAAAATGTTATTTGGAAACCATTTATACACCTAGATGGATCAAATAATTGTTTTGAAATTTGATATGCAGATATTCAATTTATGAACCTATTCAACGCATGAAAGGGTACTGCTATTGTCCCGTTAACCCTCTTTTATGTTCCTTAAACCCATTCAGCTCTGTGGCTGTGATTTAAAACTGGCCCCAGATGGTTCTGAATGTGCTCTCAAGGACAAGAAAGGACACTGACTATTACTGCTCGTGTGCCATAAAAAAGTCTGTTAACATTGGCCAGTGCCTTAAAAAAGACATGGTGTTGCTGCCTTGTCATCAGTTGCATCCGACATGCATGATTTTTTATCCGTTTTAACTCATGTTGTGCTTAGCTGTTTTACCTGTGCAGTGTTCATCAGCCAATTAGCCAATTTCAGTCTTTGTGAAGTTAACTCGTTTGGAAGGTGAGGAGGGCTGCAAACGTCCCCACCACCCTGTGCAAAGAGTGCACCTCTTGGGTATCTTTCAGTGGCAAAGCCACTTCTGGTTGTCTCCTCTACCAGCACACCCCATCCTCCAGACCATGGTGCCTGGGGTATTGAGGAATTCTCATTTACAGCCGTCTATTCTCCAGCGCTTTGCCCGCCACAATGGTCCACTTGTCGCTGCGGTTGTGTCGAACCCAAAATGTGAGAGGTTTTCTTCGAAAGGGGACCCCCCTGCTTCTCCTGCCCGGTTCCCAAAGTTCCCCTTCACTTCTGCCATCTGCTTCTGTGTTTTTCGGCGGGAGTTGAATGGAGAAGAAAAAACCCAGCCGGATGGTTAGTATTCTGTGTCGCACGGTAGCACAATTTTTCATGCATAGACTGCTGTACATAGACAAAGGTTACAGTTTCACTCCGTTTTCTGGTGCCCGTGTGTCACTCCACTAAAACAGTTTTGCTTGACCTTTGGCACTTAGTTGTTGATAGAGAGTTTCCTGCTGGGAATGGATCAACTCAAGTCAAGTAAACAAGAGACTGCAAAGGTTGTTTCATTATATACAGTATATTTATGTGTTTTTTTCTGCCTCATCAGTTGATAATCACACCGTAATACATCACCTGTCCAGTGATTTAATGCTAAACTGTGAGCGCTTTTAAAGACTAATGATAATTAATAACGTAATTTGTGAAATCTTTTAGCACTCCAGCACAGCAATCCAATGGTAGGGAAATCACGGCTCCCTTGGCCGCAGTATGGTGTGTGCCACACAGGTGTTGTACCCATAATTCTGTGCTGTAAAACAGGCTGGCAACTAGCTGACATTTTGACTGCAGCCCCGTGTAGTCCCATCTGCTAGCACGGAAGCTCTGACATTAACTGCCTCATTTACACTCGTCCCCCACCAGAAAAGAGCGAGTGTCGGGCCCCTCCAGCTAATAAGCCCCTCTGCAACAGAGCTGGGGCTCAAGCGCTCAGCCTCCTTCTCAGCCAAGCGGTTCATTGCAGCTTTCTGGGTCAAGGAGGCGGAGTCTGCACACCCAGAAAAATCCAGCCACAATAGCTTTCGGATTTGAAAAAAATGAAGGGCAATGGCAAGGAAAAGGGAAAGATTGCCTCCTCGTCTCCAGCACTACAAACCCCAGCAGGCCACAGCCAACTAAGTCTCTCCGCAAATTAACTTGTGATTGGTCAAGGTATATGGTAGAAAAGGAAGCAGAGGGCTTCATTTAGAGAGGGAGAAGGAAGAAGTGTTCCTTTGTTGAGTTTTGTCTATGTGGATTTTCTTCCTTTGATTTAATTAATAATATCCAATGTAAATCTGTTTGCATCTCTGCTTCGAGATGTGTCAACCTTTCCGCAGGTAGAATTTTGTTTAGGGTTTACATAAAACACTCACAGACCATGCAACCACGCTTATTGTGCTTGAAAAATCTATGTATAGACCTTTTTTTTTTTTTTTTTTTTTTTTTCTAATAGCTCCTAAGTAGGAAAAGCTGTTGAAATTTAAATATGAAATATCTGAAAGATAACGTTCTGGCAATGTTGTTCATATGTGCCCTTCATAGCTTAGGGGGAGAAATATTTGGGGGAGTGGACCTTTAAAATATTTTATTGATTACCCCTGATTAAGGTTAGAATAACCTCTATTTCTAACTCTGAGAAATTTTCATTCTTATTCCTCTGAGCCATGACTAAATCAATTCCACTCCTTATATGGTGTTACGGGGGGGCGTTGATTTATACAAATAGAAAACACCATACACAGCTCTCTACCTAAATACAGTTTGGGACTGATGCACATTCAGATTACATTTTACACTTTTTTTCATTTTTATAAATGAGTGACATGAATGCTAATGTAAAAGCTGTTTATACCCACAAAAGGCAACGTATTATGTGAAACAAAAACAAGCAAAGAACCTGGACTGACGGGGTGTGTGATGCATCCACTCAAACCATCAACCTGCTGCAAGTGCCGGGCCAATTTTAACCTCACACGGGAGTCTTCCCACAATGCATAGACAAATCCCTCCCCCTCCCCAGCCCTTCTCCTGTCGCATTCTTATTTTTGAGGCTAATTAAAATAAAAACAGGATTTACGGGTGGGCTCTTTACTGTCACTTCCTGTTCTGGCCCTGCTGTGTGACTTCCTCTTCAGGGGGATCCGACCCGCTAGTCTTGGTTCCTCCAGGGTGGACTCCCGACAGGGTGCAAGCGGCCATTCTGAGCCCCCCACCTCCCGTTCCGGCCCTGCTACGCACCCGTTCTGCTGTGCCCAAGCCATACCCCTGAAGACCACCAAATGTCACCGGTAAGAAGTAAGGGGGCGTCTTGGCTGCCAGTCCTCATTATACTCATCAGCCAAACTTTAAAAAAAATCTCCTTGAGATTATCTCCTTATTTTTTATCTTAAAAATTGATAGGTTAGGTAAGATTACCCTGTAGTCTCAGTAGTACGCAATAGCCCCTTAAGTTCACAAAGACTAACAGGTTAATAACTTAGTATTTTACTTAGTAAAGTAAAAACTGCAAGGGCTACCCCATTCAAAGTGATTTGGTTTGGTGATTTGTCAGGTAGGGGTCAGAGCCTTGTGATCTGAACCTGGGAGGGACACTGAGGCAGTCTAGGAGAGCACACGTATGTGTTCACCCACCTGAGAAACAACGAGCTGCTCCGTGCAGACAGGGGTCCGTGACGGGCATGATGAAGAGCACCGAAGACACATTTATTCTGCTGGCAAGTGTGCGTGTGTGATCTTCTTTTTCTATTTTTCCGGAGATGTTCCTAGTTGATCTTTTTTTACAGTTTGTTACACCGTACATCTGCAGCCACTGACCTGACTTAATGTCTCATTCAGGCAAATAGGATCGCAGGAGCGCAGAAGGGCAGGGCAGTGAGTAAAAGGGTATTCCGCTCTGAGTCGTTTGACAGTGTTGGGAGCACTTCCTCTGCGTGTGACTGTAGGTAATTGATTTTTGCCTTGTTTCCTAATGGAATTAAAACAGATCCTGAAGGGGAACGGGCCCCAGGGGGAAAATGTTGTCAAGGTAAGCACCGGCCCGCATTAAGGAAGTCCTGAGAGCCGCATTTGAGCATTTCGCCATCTGCCTCCGAGGCACTGTTACACCACTACAAAGGCCAGAGAGATTAGCACAGACGTGTGCACAATTAGCCACAAAACTGTAAACATCTTCCAAGGCAGGAGGGGAGCAAAAAAAAAGAAACATGAGAAGTAGTCTGGGAAGAGAAAGGTCTTTACATGCATAATTAATCCTTAATGTACTTTATCTGAAAAAAGAGTGCTATTTTTAAAGTGTCCCTTCAGTTAAATTTAATCTTGAATCTTTTGGATAGCTCAGGAGTAAAGACTTCAGAAGTGCTGTGAATTTATATGCATAGATAATGACAGAGGTAATTGCCACGTACTGAGGGAGAAAGAATGCGGGGTTTGTTTCTCCCTTCTTTGCATTGCAGCCTGAGAGTGTGCAGATTGTCCTTCCCAGGCCTCCGTAACTGTGGGAGGGCTTTAGGCAACGAGTTGAGTTGACAGAAACAGCCGGCGTGCTTTTTTTGTGCCCTCTGCTCAATGTACTTTTCAGTTGCGCTGTCCAGTCTCCGCAACGACTTCTGCTGCTGTTTAAAGATCAATAGGCCTCTCCGGGTATTCTGTGTGAGTGAGCTGTCCCCAGTCTGGCTGCAAGCTGAGGACTCTGTGTTCCCTAGATTGCAAAATTGAGGGGCGCCAGTGCATCCAGGGTAGTATCTAGTGGTGTCCTCTTTCCTTACAGCGAGCACTCCCGGGATCTTGACCAGAAAATGTGGAGTGCGATAGGGGATGGGGGGCCAGCCATACCAAATGAGCTGGGAGGCTAGAGAGCATAGACCCAAGTGGCTGGTTAGTGCAAGCCACCTTGTGAATAACAGGGTCCTTTGTTTTTCATCTTTTGTGGACAACTCTTTGTCCTACATTGGAATCTGTCTAAATGCCTTTAAACCTACATTCCCTGTGTCATCTGCTCTATGGGGTGGTGTGTGGCTGAAACCGGGTTTGAGAGGAAGGTCCCGAGGAGATTTTCCTTGCGACTTAATCTCAAACAATTTACATGCGCATGAAGGAGAAACAGGACACAGTGCATGAACCCAAGCTTGAACCAATGCATTTTGTACAAGCCAGAGCCCATTGCGCTGAAGATGACTTGAGTAGAAAAATTTCAGTCACTGTAGAAGATCACAGATTGCAGAAGCCACGTTTATTAAATAGCCCATGTTGCTCGTAAATGTTGTCATACAGCGGAGTGGACCTCCAAACCAGACAATTAACAGACGATTAAGTAACCAGACAATTAACACGCCTTCTGTGTATTCCACAGGGTTCTCTCATTGTTTCGTTTTTTTTGCTTTGTTTGCTGCCTTACATCCTCAGATTATCACACAGATGATGATAATGATGTGTTTTCACATCACTAGTGTTCGAGGCACTACATTCTGACAATGAAAAGTGAGCTTTTTGTTCATTTCGATTTCAGGCAATCACCAAAGCTAAAAGGCTAGATCAATCATTCTTGGGTCTGGACACTGGCTAGGAAGGACAGCAGCAATATGCATATTTTTCATCATTTTGCTTTGGTAGATGACCTGAAGTGGTGTATCTCTTCAGAAGGAGTACGGTCTTGCTGGAGCGTGAAGCGGTGACCAGAATGCAGAGTTCTCAAGCAACAGCGCTCCTCTGAGTTATGCGCACTTCCATTACCAGATATGTGGGGTAATGAAGACATGGGGCCCTCAGGGACTATAATTATTTTAGTCATATTGCAGATTTATAACCATGTACATAATTTGGCTTTATTACCAATAGGGGCGTCAGCTTTCGATATGCATAAGCTTTGACTTTGCATCTGCAGTCGGGTCATTTTTCTTAAAATTTCTTCTCTTAAATTGAATAAAAAAGTAAAAAAAGTAATAAGTGTGTGTAATACCACGGAAGTGATTTAAAGGCCTGTGCGTATTGTTATAATGCAACTTATTGTGATAATTTGTCTCAGTGGTCACATGAGTTGCACAGACTCGGGTTGGCTAATGGATATGGGCGTAGCCAAAAAGTGGGCTGGCCCAAACACGTGGAGCTGCCGTGATGCCTGATGGTGCACCCTCGAGCGAAAACATTTCAGCTGAATAGCTTCAGAAAAGCACCGACTTCAGAAATGTAAAACTGCACACTAAGTGTCGGGGGACTGTCAAAAAAACCGCCGAGCTATAATGTCTTGCCTGTCCTGTCACATGACTAGAAAAGCAGTAGGACGGTAGGCCTCGCCAAACAAAAGGCAATTTTCCAGGATTTCGTTGACGTTGTTTTCAAACGTTGTTTTAACAGGTTTTCCCCGTGTTTACATTATCGAGCTGCCTCACTGCCGTCTTCACATCAGATATGATAAGAGTGAGCGGGAAATTGGTAGCCTTGGCTAAACACACATGACAGCTTTCATAGGCAATTTGTAAATGCTCCCACGGGAAGCTGGGCTTCCATTGATCTCCCTCATTAAGTCTCCTTTCTTCATGTTTCAAAGGACACAGACGTTGCGCGCCAATCAATTGTAGCGGGACGGGGGGGTTTGGTGGGAGTGACGCACTTCACCCCTCTGACTGGCTGGGCGGGGCACTCTGTTCGACCGGTCAATGTCGCAGCTTTTGGAAGCGAATTGCCTTATTTGCGGGGACAGGAGTCGGTTGAGAAACGGAGTTGGTTGTGCGGCCTGTAATGAGTGGGGTAAGAGATTAGCCATGCAAAGCATGTCAGCTCTCAGTGATGGCCTGGAAACTATAATTAAATCTTGCGCATGAAACACGGAGACTGCAGCAATTTAGTGGGTCGATGGAGATGGATGGACAAAACAAAAGGAAGTGCTACCTCAACTCAAAACAGACCAACGTAGACGCTGCCGTGCATGGTTTCAGCGCTGATTACCAAAGGGCCATATCCGAAGTGTCAATGGCCACATTAGTTCTCATCATCGAAAAGCTTAGCAGACACCCTTGCCTGCAACTTAAATACTGAACATTTTATACGTGACCCATTCCCCTGGGTAGACATTAACTGAAGTCACCTTAGTATAATGTTCAAGAAAATATTAGACCTTATCAACAGGACCCACCAAGGATTGGAGCTGATCCTGATCCCTGAAGTCAGTTTTCTACATTACCACATTTATAGTTTGTTGCAATGTGGTTGCCCAGATGCAGAATACTGCTGACAGCCTGCTATAGTTTTCTAAATCCAATAGTTATCAAGCAGCAGGCAGTAACAGGGGCGGCTTGTCTCTCACTCTCTCTCCCTTAGCCGATAAGCAACAAATGTTCTGTCCAACCACAGTACCATCTATACTCAACTACTCATATTATCCGATTATTCAGAAGTGACTCAGGACACTGCAATTTTAAGGAATGCTTCTGTGATGATACGTCCTGAAATACACTGCAGAAACACACAGGCCTTAATTTGTGGACCTGCAACAACAACAAAAAATCAGCCAAGCACTGTAATGAACGGATGTAATTCTCTACAAATCAAGGAGAGTTACTAAGTGGCCTTTTGATTTCCACCCTGTTACAGCCAATGCACGTAACAATCGCATCCTGAGCGTACGTTTCTGCTCACACTGCTTTCTGCCCGCATTGGCTCCGTGTGTGTGTCACACTGCTTTCTGCCCACATTGGCTCCGTGTGTGTGTCACACTGCTTTCTGCCCACATTGGCTCCGTGTGTGTGTCACACTGCATTCTGTGAGCATTGGCTCCGTGTGTGTGTGTGTCACACTGCATTCTGTGAGCATTGGCTCCGTGTGTGTGTCACACTGCTTTCTGTGAGCATTGGCTCCGTGTGTGTGTCACACTGCTTTCTGTGAGCATTGGCTCCATGTGTGTGTGTCACACTGCTTTCTGTGAGCATTGGCTCCGTGTGTGTGTCACACTGCTTTCTGTGAGCATTGGCTCCCTGTGTGTGTGTCACACTGCTTTCTGTGAGCATTGGCTCCGTGTGTGTGTCACACTGCTTTCTGTGAGCATTGGCTCCGTGTGTGTGTCACACTGCTT
>JAOYSI010011046.1:0-10057 GCA_025775065.1 Hiodon alosoides | reverse complement strand
TTCCTCACAGGACGGGTGATGATCATACGTGTGTCTGTCCCCAGATGACCCCCCCTTTCTAAGCGGCCCCCCCCCCCGGGGGGGGGGGGCCCCCCCCCCCCCCCCCGGGGGGGGGGGGGGGGGTTAGGGTAGGAGACATTGCCCAGGGCTTTTTTGTACGGCCTGGCGGGGGGGGGGGTGGAAGTCCCACCACACGTAGGCTATCCGGCGTGAGTCTCGTGGAGCGGGCACCCCATCATCCACGGCACCTCCGCTCGCAGCTCCTTCTGTGCCCGCCCTGCCCTGCCGCAGCGTCAGCAGCCGGGATAAAAATAGCCCCGCTCATCAGCATCAGGCGGACTGACATTCATTCAGAGGACTCCCTCGCTCGCTCGCTCGCGCACGGCTTGCAATTTCATTTTACGCTTAAAAACACACACGCTGCAGAAAAACAGAACGGGAACACCTCCTGAAAATCGCCCATTGCTGGTAGATTCGCCAAATCCCACTGATACAGCCCTCATATCTACAACAAGTTAGATTCTTTTGTACCTGATAAAGGCTTCCCTTAGTTCTTAGACACAAAATAAGCTTGCGAATTTCACGCAACATTACGTAAAAGCTTGCTATTTCATCTGAAATTTAACGTTAAATTGGGTTAGCTAGCAATTCTAGGCAAGTTGATGATCATTTGACCGTATATCATTTTATACATTTATATAAGCAAGAGATAACCATGCAATGAATTGCAGCGGTCCATCTTTCTAGCAAAGCAGTTTATAGCTCATATCCAAGCACGGCACTCCTGGTTGATGCCGTCAGGCACCCGATTCAATAAGGGCTTGTCAAGGGACAAGAATGTTTTGGGGTGGGGACTGATGCAGATGCAGGACAAAAATTAGTAGAAATGTATATTTTTGCCGAGGAGGGGGGGTTAAGGCAGTGTGCCATTTGCTGGGGCAAATGCTTCTGGAATAAAAGGCCCCACGGTTCCACACTCACCGATGGACTTGGACACGTCGTCGAGCTTCTCCTGAGAGCGGCTGATGAGCATGATGGAGAACCCGCGGCGAGCCAGCTGAGGGACACAGACACAGACAGTCTTAAAACATAACCTGATGTTCTATACCAGTTTTAGAACCCTGCTGGTGTGTGTGTGACACAAATCGCCCTTCGATTGTTTAACTGGAGAAATTAGCTCATAATGTTTCTAGGTGTAAAATGGGTTGCAAGATGAGCGGAAGCTCAAACACCTGCAGAATTTACAGGCTTGGGCCGAGTAACCCTGCTCTTTACCGAACTGCATTTACCCTACCCACTGTAGGCTTATATCCATCTACACATCTACCGACAACAGGAACAACAGTTATTAGAACCGGCGGCAGTGTGGTCTAACACCTTAATACTTACCCTAACCCTAACCCTAACCCACCTACCATTACTCAGGGCCGTGTAAAAACTTCTTCAGCATGTAGAATATGGTGGAAACTTCGGAGTGGCCCAAGCCACTGAGGAATCAGCAAGCGGGTGTTTAACAGGGGGTAGACAGCACACCTTTCCTGAGCCCCTGCCTGGCCCTCCCTGCCTGCCTGCCTGGCCCTCCCTGCCTGGCCGCGGAGAGAAACCTCGCTCCTGATGAGTCACTGTGATTTCCGTGAAAACAAAAAGGGCCTGGAATCTCACCTCCTCCGCATAGGCTTTCCCGATTCCATCGCTGGCTCCCGTCACAACTGCGGGAGAAAGGAGATGTGGACCAGAGGTTAGCCCAGGTGCTCACGCGAAAGCACACCCCGTCTCGGAAAACGTCTCTTAGGGGAAAAGCAGTCACAGATTTGCAACAGAAGCGAATGAGTGAATTTCGCTGGTTTTGAACATGGGGGCGATAAACGGTAAAAGAGTCAGAGGCCATTGGTGTGCCACTTAACCCCTTGGTTAACCCCTTGGACGCACAAGTGTGTTCTGGTGGGCGCACAAGTGTGTTCTGGGCACGCTCTTTAGTCATCCTTTGCCTAGCTGTCCTCACCTTGCCAGGACAGCGCAACTATTTCAGCCTGACCGTCTATCACCCCTTTTTCACGTCTACGCCTAAAAATAGGGGATTTTTGAGAGAGAGAGAGAGAGAGAGAGAGAGAGCGCCACAGGCATGAGTATATTTATAGAAACGCCTGCTTTACCGCTTTCCCTCGCCACCTGACTGGATATTCTGGCAGAACCCCCCCCACCCCAACCCCTCCTCCTCTCCACAGACCTGATTAAAGATTAACACAGGCAGCTTGTACCTACTGGAGTGGTGCTACAGAGCCAAAAGTAATAAATAAATATAACGGGGGCAGGGGGGTTGGGCTTATGACGAACAATAAGACAGAAAGGACGGGGAGGGCCAGTAGGGATCTTAGGGCAGCTAAAAATAGTAAGGAGAGACTGAAAGGCATGAGAGGAACAGGGAAAAAGAGGAGGAGAGACCAAGGAAAAAATGAATGGAAAGACTGCAGGGGCTGGGCTTGATTTTGGCAATGGTGCATTTAATTTGCTTTACTGACATACAAAGGCCACTGCCTATTTAGTGTATATCTGCATAATCTCCACCTCCAATCGGATGCACTAGCAAAAGTAAAGTGACCGCTTTAAAAAACATTATAATTATGATATTATTATCATTATTATTATTATTATTAATTTGGTTTTAAAGATTCACCAATTCACAAATAGCACTGCGACCAGCCCAATGCGTTTCAACCTGAAGACAACCCCCCTCCCCATCCCTGAAGTTGAACTTGCATCTTGCAGTGAGCCAACAGAGGCTGGTCCCATTGTCCCTGCAATGCAGGGCTAGAAGGGCAGAGAGCCACAGTATGGGATAGGTCTGACTCTTCATTGGCCAGCACATGCTCTCAGAACGGTTAAGCAAATGGGAGTGGGTTTTAACAAAAGGCTTACTTTTCTGCCCCACAAAAAATTAAAAAAATTTAAAAAAATAAAAAACATTTAAGCACTGTGCAAGGGGGAAAAAAAAAAAAAACCCAAAACAAATCATATGACTATAGGGAACCCAACGACGACCAGCAGTGTGGCAGTTCTATTGCACAGAAACGTCTCTTATCACAACACAAGTGTTGTAACTAGCGAGACCTCTCCCCGCCAATAATGCTTGTGCTTGCAAGTATTTCTGTTTGCATTGTGAATCAGCACTGGGCATAAAAAGTTGCGTCTGCATTTTGTGAGCAGTCAGAGGTTGATTGGTAGGACGCCAATCTTGTTTGTGATTAATTAGACTCTGCAACAGACTTCAATGGAAAAACGCTAGGGGTCTGCAGGCCATCAGTGCCATTCAGGAAAGGGGAGGGGCAAAGGCAACTGCTAGTGTTTTACCAGCAGACATGCTTGTCTACATATTCAAGCTAAATGGGTTGATATTAAATTTCTTAATATAAAACAAAACAGAGGAAGAGAGGCCACAGCTCATTAAACCATTTTGTGTCTATACAATGTACATACATATATACACTTATTAAGACTTGATTGTGGCCATGTGAGCTCCAATACCCTATAAGAGTTAAGCAAATTAGAAAGAGTACAGGTGGCTGAAGTCCATCAAATCAAAAAATACTTCCAACCCTTGCTCTACAACGTTAACGCTAAATATTACTAGGGCTACACACACACACACACACACACACACACACACACACACACACACACACACACACACACACACACACACACACACACACGTCAATGGAATACCAACTAGACGCTACTCTGCCCTTTCCACAGCACGGTTCACTCCGACCCCTTCTCCCCAAGCAGGACCCATCTGTGGCTGGCGCCAGATCAGGGCCACAGCGAGGACCGCAGAGCCTCTGACGACACGCTCCGATAGCCGCGTTAACGGCGCAGCACGTGGATACCGCCTACGTTCCGGACTCAGGCTTTGGCCAATGAGAGTCGCTGGACTCGGCCTGATCAACTTCTAACGGAAACGGCGGGACGCCACAAGCCTTGGTCTGCAAAGAAGTCTTAGGGCGACCTCGAGGTATTCCCGAAGCAGATGCCTGCGTTTTTTTTCGATTTACACCCGCGCGATTCAGTAAGATCAAGTTGGCATCTGCATACATGTCGCCTAGTTTAAATGTGGCAAGGTTACGCGGCTCTAAACGGCGTTCATCGAAACACTCATTTTAAAAGATTAAAATTCGAAAGGGGGGAGAAAAAAGCTGCAGCACCTTCCTCCCAAAACGCAACACACCAAACGGAGGAGGAGTACACAGCAGAAACTGAAGTCCAGTAAATTGTAGAACGAACGCAACAAGACGCATGGCAACATAGCCTGATGTGATCTTTCATGTCTGGAACGAAACCCAGCGCCAGCCACCGGGTAGACGAACCAAATACAGGTTTTGTTAAAGAAACAATACAGCAATTTTCCATTTTATCCTTTTTGGAAAATAATATAAAGGGGAAAAAAAAAAAAGTTCTGGCCCAGTTCAGAGGTAAGCAACATGGTTTCGCTACTGCAGGAGCACCATTATAAGGGGACCATTTACTTGCACTGAACAAGGGGAAGCCAGAACTTCACAAGACAGGTTTAAAATCCAGCTGTCCAAAGACAGGATTATCCATGAGTCCCACCCCTCGGCATGTCAAAGGGAGTCAGTGGCATTCAAAAAAAGCTCCCAAACAAAGGCCAAAAATATGTTCTCTTAACAAAATGCCAAAATGCCTTCTTACCAGAGAGAAATATTAACTCGGTTCACAGCGAATGATTTTCATGTTTCAGTAATGTGCACCTTCAGCAGACCTAACCAATACTGCACAGCAGCTGCCGCACGGAAAAACTGAGAAGCACTACTCGTAAATATTCATTTTCAAAAATGTCATTTTGGGTTTTATTTTTCTATAGACAAACGTTCACAAAAAATTAACTTAATTTGGGGTTTTAACCAGGCATTTGTGTACTGTTGCGTTAACACATAAAAAATATCTTTCTATATTATCTTTCTAATATTTATTTAAAAAAATCTTTCTTATCCTGCACACCTCTGGTGGGCCATACCAAAACAAAAGTGAGCTGAGGAGCCTAGCATCCAGTAAAATAAATTCATACAGAAAGACGCAAAGGACCACAGTAAATTTGTATTCAGTTAAGACATATTGAAACAATTGCTTAATTCAGAAAGCACTTCAGTGATAAGCCTGCAGGAATTGCTAGCACGCCACAACTGTGATAGTCTGTGGGGATAGTCTGAGAAGAGCAACCACAGGAGAATGAGCACATCAAAATGTTTGCACACGGGGATTATGAAATGAAATGCATGTCGAAACAAGAGCCATAGTGGCCAGACTTTCCAGAGTTTAGTGTGGGTCAGGACATCCTATCCAAGGTCTGAAATGCGCCTCTCCCAACCCACAAAATTAGGTTTAATTTGGTTTGTGATCGCACTATGCAACTAGGTGCTACTTAATCATGTTCATAGCTTAAGCTATGAATATCTTTTTTTGCATTAGCAAAAACATCTTAACATCTAACAAAGTAAATCCTTTCTATAAATGCGAAAACGGGAACTTGCGATTAGCCACTCGGTTCTTGCCATATATGTTATCCTAGGCAGTATTAAAGGGCAGAGAGAGGTAGAGAGAGATGGGATGATTTAGAACAGTGCCTGATCAGAATGCAGTCACCAGGTAGTTCAAAGAGCATGAGGATGACGTTGATCATCTTCCAGCTGCCCTCTCAATCTCCGGACTTTTGACCCTGACAGCATTTGTGGGACATTATTGAGAGGCACTGTCCATCAAACCAGTACTTCTTTTTAGGAGAATGGCGTCAGATTCCTTCAGACCCTCGTTGACTCCATGCCACATAATACCAATTTGGTCTTGGCTAGGTACCTAGTGAGCTAGGAACCGTTTTTTGCATTTTCATTAGTCGTGTCCCTTACCTTTACATATATCTTTAAGAATCTTATACCATAAGGGGATTTGATCTGCTTTATTTCTTGCCAGACCATTCACGCTTCATTAAAAGGAACCTTTCGGTACAGACGGTGGCGTAACCCTGCCCTGCAAAAATTACTGTATGTGTAACCACAGATGACGTCACATCTTTGCAGTCCAGGGTCCGAAGCAGGCTCACATTTTAGGTAATGTGGTCAATACGTCATCATACTTGTTCCCAATATGAGCTAAACACCAATAAGGCATACGATGCAGATGGTAATACCCCCGTCAATCAGTCATATAACATAATATGCATGGGGCTAGTTAGCTAGAGCACGTGGCGCAGCTTAATAAACGCTGGTTTAAAGTTGTAGGGTAAGTAAAATCATTTATGCGTTGTGAACAGAACTTTAACCAGAAAAATATAACGCTCACTTACGAAGGAGTTAACGCATACAAATGCAGGGAATGAACGGCTTTCACCAAATGGAGCTAAAACAGCGGTCAATAGACAGCATTACATTTATGGCATGCCAGATTTGACATGTGTTATTTATCGGAGTGAGAAGAACTCACCTGCCCATTTCCCAAGTTTTGTGGAAATCAACTGACCGTTCCCCAACACCCATATCCGAAATCCGGAGAGTAATCGGTAGACGGACCAAAGAAACACCCAGGCCACAGTGACAGCACCAACCCAATATAAGGGAACTTCGGTGTGGCGCAGCAAGGTCTCCAAGAACAACGACTGCATAATGACTGTATAAAACACCAGGTAACTGAAATGCAAAAGTTATTAGTAAACGATAAAATATATCATAACGTAACTATCGTTCTAACACAAAAACTAAACCACTTCAGTAACGTTACTCAATATTAGGTCGATTGAACTACTTTACGCCCAATTTAGGCCTATCCGCCAGCCTACCTCCGTGGTTGATTGGATAAAGTGTGTGTCAATCAACAAGACCTTCCATTCTTTGGTCTATTCATACGTCGTTTTCTTAAAAGTCGTTTTCATTCATTCAATTTCTCCAAGAACGATTGAGGGAAAGAAAAATGATTGGATAGATTTTGTAGCGACCTATGTCCTGTATTTCTAATTGGTCATTCAACGGGAAGTTCGGTGATAATGATAACGAACTCCTTTTTTACACAACTGATCACGCCACTAGCTTTATGAACAGATTGACTAATCCGATTGGCACAAAATCTGATCTTCATCGCCTCTTTACGCACTAAAGTAATACGATTAGTAAAACTTAACCATTTAAAACTTTTAATTGTTTTGTGCATTAAAATTTTCTCATTTTAATACGTTCCACAAAGGAAACCACAAGGAATATATCAAATGATTTTACAAGCATATCGATAAGCATACCAAATGGAATACCCTGATTCTGTAGAAGAAATATTTGGTGGCTAGATTCATAATGGTGTAAGAGTCTGATAAAAGAATACAATTCCCACAATCCATGCATTCCCGGTCCCGTATTGAGACTCGCGAGTAAATGAAATTGCACTACACTTGTAAATACGGAAGTCGAGTACAGATGACACACTCAACTAAGTATATATTTGGCTAACTTAAATACATTAAATTAATTTACCGTTCAAAGTTATTCATAACACACATACACATTAAAGCTGTCAAATAAAAATATAATGTAGCCATGAGTGTTCGACCGTTTTGATGCGAAACCATTTATTTGGCTTACTAGAAAGTCACCAAAAGGAATTTGTGCTTCAACAGCAGACAAATACTACCACGAAGTTTATATTATACGTAAGCAACTAAAGACCAAACAAAAAATACACAATACCTAGGGCCATCTGAAAAAATATAAAACAAATACTTTCGGGGCAATAATAAAACTCTCGGTATATTAAAAAAAAACGTAAATTTTTGTAAAATGTTTGTGCTGAGAGCCGAATTATGGGCTCCAAATGTCTGATATATAGTATGTTATTCAATAAATGTAGCTAATGTTAAAATAGATTTGATAATGATATGTATCTTTTATATTTATATTTTTCTATAATGAAGAGGCAATGGACCATCCAAGTGTAAACCATGGATTTTCAATAGATGCACCTTACACATTGACATTATCATCAGTGCATACACTTACACATTGACATTATCATCAGTGCATCAACATTTTGCAGCGTGAGACAACTGTGAGACTGAATGAATCACACTAATTGTAATTATTGTAACTATTTTAAACTTTTAATGACGTAGCCTACAACAGTTAGAACATGGAATGTAATACGCCAACTCAAGAAACAGGTTTGTATACGTCTCATAAATATTCGTGTATAAGCAACGGCTTCTTAAAACTATCATTGTCTTACCTTTCAACAAAATGAAAGTTTGTCGGCTCCAAGTAATTGCACAGCATCTTATTACATTTGGCCATACATGCCAGATTATTTGGATAGTTTAAAACACAGAGTTCTTGCATAGCACATAACAGTTCACCTAGCACAAAATCATGTATTTTTAAATGATAATGAAATTATTAATACCAGAATTATAAACTTTCTGTTACATTGCAAAAGGCAGTTATTTTTCTTAGTTTTTATAATTGATCATAGCAATAAAACACACAGCTATAGAATGGAATATGGAAAAACAAAGCAATCACACATTAAAGGAGAATAGAAAATCACTATTTGAACGTTTTCGTTTGGAGTCGTCCGCCCGACAATATCTGCTAAGTCTTTCAACGCGTCTTAATGTAATATCACAGTTCATCATAAATACCGTAGCATATTTTGTTATTGTTGTAGGGCTGTGGGATGGCTTAACACTTATTTTTCCAATGGGTCAGTTAAACTTGGAATCCGCATTTTAAAAAAATAAGCAAACCTCAGCGAGCTTCTCCCCAAAACAGTAAAACTAAATTTACGCATTTTTCTGGAGAAACAGTTGAAGTAGCCAACTACCTTTTGTACATACAATACTTTTCTACTTCTTAGAAAATTGGATTTGAACTTTCATCCGTTCACCAGTTCTTGATCTCATAGAAAGAAAGAAAAACGTCTGTCTATACAAATGTATTTAATAGCCATATTTTTAAAATCCTATTATATCTCTCAAACCATTTAGCTTCTCACATGGCTCTGACTGTTTCAAGCACCCGCATTTTGTTTTTTCCCCAAGGAATCGATTTGTAATAAAGTACAACCCACAACTGCACGAACGACATCAGTCGGCATCTCTCTTCATCTTAAAATACTTACAGTTCCCAAACCCCTTCAAACATTTATAAACGATTTAATTGGTTACCACACCATTTTATTCATATACTTAGATTTTTTTAAAAATAGATTTTTGTATTTTTTAGCGCAATACACATACGTTTCTTCGAATTAGGCCTACTGCAAAATATACTTGGTTTTCAGTGCTAATTATTCAGAAGTAATAAAAATATTCGCTGCTTAATTTAAGTAAATTCTTTAAAGTAAAATAATGTTCGGGAGATAAAATTAGATATAACATTAGGCTACTGAAGATTCAGAGAAGCATGGCCACACCGTCTAAAACTTGATAGGCTACATAGGCTTGTTGATATGTTATATTTAAGCTCAATACATTTTGCCGCGTTGTTTATGTAATCAGTGTGCATTATTGTTCGCTATTAGCTTTATTGTTATGCGAGACAAAAGCTAAATAAAACGTCTAGACATTTGTTAGTGGCAGTAAATAGCAAGATGCTTTCAAAGTTGGGGGTAAATAAGATTTTAAAGAATTTAAGTATTTCTAAAATCCTGCGTTTCATTTGATGAAAATGTAGGCCCATTTATGTTACGTTTAATCAGACTTATAACTTATAATGTTTTGTTTCCAAGCCTGAGCATTACTGTGATGATTATTTAGCAGTCTACTTTAAATGCTATTTGATATCCAGCTGTTCAGAATTGTTGCTAAAATACTAATAGGATTCATTAGTATTTTAAACATATAAGTATTTTTTATATGTTTAAATTGTGTAACATTTATTTGGTCAGTTATATTCTATAGTAGACAGACACATTTATGCAGTGACCTACCTTTAATCTTGTGACTAAGAAATATATATATATATATATATATATATATATATATATAAACACACACACACACACACACACA
>JAOYSI010011044.1:0-10058 GCA_025775065.1 Hiodon alosoides | reverse complement strand
GCTTGTCGCGTCTCTATGTGTTTTATCTCCGCTGTCGCATCTCTGTGAATCACGTCTACGCTGTCGAATCTCTGTGTTTTCTGTCTCCGCAGTGGCGTCCCTGTGATCATGTCTCCGCTGTCGCGTCTCTGTGTGTTATGTCTCCGCTGTGGTGTCTCTGTGAATCCTGTGTCCACTGTCGCGTTTCTGTGTGTTCTGTCTCCGCTGTCGCGTCTTGGTTAATCTTGTGTCCGTTTTGGTGTCTCTGTGAATCATGTCTCCGGTGTTGCGTCTCTGTGTGTTGTTTCTCAGCTGTCGCATCTCTGTGAATCATGTCTCCGCTGTCGCATCTCTGTGTGATCTGTCTCCACTCTGTCATCTCTGTGAATCATGTCTCCGCTTTCGCATCTCTTTGTGTTGTGTCACCGCTGTGGCGTTTCTATGAATCATGTCTCCACTGTGGCGTCTCTGAGAATCATGTCTCTGCTGTCGTGTCTCTGTGAATCACCTCTCCACTTTCACGTCTCTGTGTGTTGTGTTTCCGCTGTCGCATCTCTGTATGTTGTGTCTTCGCTGTGGCGTCTCTGTTTGTCATGTCTCTGTATGTCGCATCTCTGCCGTTGCTTCTCTGTGCCTGGTTCTTTTGTTCTCCAGCCTACGCCAACCTGGTTCTTCTCAGTTCCCAGTAGGACAGACGTGGAGGCATCTTCCATCTGTTGCACTCCATGGTTTGCCTCCAAAAAACAGACGCACCAAACGCCAGACAAAGGCAGTCTGCTGACAATAAAAAAATACAAATTTAAAGTCTGAAGACAAAATCTTCTAAAATCACACTCATCAATTGAATAAAAAAGTGACAAATAAAAATTAAAGGAACTTGAGCTGGCTCTCAAAATGAATGCCTCTGGCCCACATCGAGTTTCACCAGCTCACTTCCCAACTTTCCTTTTAGCCCTCTGCTTTCACCCACCAGACACTGCCCCCAACAACAGAACCCCAGTGAGCACCAAACACCAAGCACCAAACCTGTGCCTAGAAAAAAACCAACCCCACCTCCCATTTTGTAAATGTATTTTTATGGTGTGTCCTTTGTATGGAATTATCAAAATCCTATCTACGTTTGGTCCATTGCATAATGTCACAACTCCAGTTCGTCTTCAGTTAAAGCTGGTGGTTTATTCTAAGCCTCAGATGTTCTTAAACACCACCATAAGAATTTGTCCGGATCTCCGCTGTGGAAGAATTTGCAACTGTTTTCACCTTGCACCTAAAATTGCTATTTTAAAACCGGTCCCATCTGGCCGTGTTGCGCAATAATAACACCCCAATGCCCTCCTATTTCTCCCTCTTAGTTAAGCTGAAGCCAGTGCGCCTCCTATCACAGGTGGGAGGCAAACCTAATTGACTCCCGTCTGCACCGCTTTGCGCCTCCTACACCTGATCTCTCTGCCATTTGCCATTTAACGCGTGCGGCATATTGTGACGCAGTCCAACAGCTGCATGTTGGTATGAATCTGTGAAATGTGCCTCACTGCAGTCAGGGGTGGGACCGTTGTGTTTTCAGTGAAAACGCTTGATGTCGACGCAACATGAGCTATTTATCCATTTCCTCCCTTGATTGAGATTGTTATAAGGTGTTGATTGCATGGGCAATACCCCACCTGGAAGACGAATGTCCACCCCAGCGCTACTGTGATTTACAGGATGTGGTGTGCGAAAGGAAGTGTTTGTTTACTAAACCCTTCTATTTGCATAGTAGCATGAGTCTATGCTGGATTCTAATTCGCTTGGATAGGAAATCTAATGACCCACAAATGAGACAGGTTGAGGGGAAAGAAGAAAGAAAAAAAATGTAACTTTCATTTTTAAACGCTTTTCTGTAGCAATGTCCTTAAAACAAATAACTTCTGTTTCAGTATCATGTGCTGCTAGACAGAGTTGAAATTGGGTTTTAAAAGAGCAAAACTTAAATAACAGAAAGGGTAGTATCAATGTAATCTTTGCATAACTCAAAGTTTTTAATTTTATACCTTTTCATTGGTGGCTCGGTTTAAAATGGGTTTTTTTTAAATATAGATTACAAGCAAACATCGTAGGAGTCCCAGATGAGCTCTCCACGTTCTGTGCCGCGTTGAAAACTAACAAATGATTTGTTGTGTACGGGAATGAAATGCGAACACAAATGCGAACACAGAGAATATGTTGTTAGCCTTTTTGAACTCCACGTACCCATCAAAAAGATAATTGTTGGGCCTCAGAAATGTTGCTGGGTGGGGCTGTATCTGGGCTCTTTGGGGGCCATAGAGTCTGCAGGTACACGTTCCACGTCACCTCTTAAGTAAATATCTTAAATTTAGTTTGGCTTTGAAATGATCTCACCTGGTGTTTCCAGGCATGTATCAGAAGCTAATGAGAGGTAGCTCAAAAACCAGCAAACGCTATGGCTGACAATAGATTGAGTAAGCCGAACCCTGGGCTAGGGGATCTCTTTATCATAGCATCCATGCAGCTCTTCCATGCCGGCATCACTTGTCAATCATTTCTAGGAAACACCAGTTCAGCCAACCAGACTTTTATCTGACATACTTTCTCCCACTCCCTCTGATTTGTGAAGAGCGATCATCAAGCGCTGGGTTGACCCCTTATCCTGATTAGGGAGATTGCATTATAGCACGACACAAAGTGATGGAGTGGTGCGGTGATGTCACTGGCAATGTCGTAGAATTCAATACAATTTCACAGCATTCAGCTGTAACAAACGACCAAAACAATTGAAGCAAAAAGCTAGAAGGTAAAACAGCTTCCTGACATTCAAAACGAGAATTGTGTGCCCTTATCTAGCACTCAACCAAAAGATTGATATGTGCATGAAAATGTTTACAGTGATTCACTGACAGAACCCTTTTTTTAACTTTATATACATTCTTTGAGATTCACAATTATCCTGAATTACAAAGCCTCCATCCTTAGGGGACGACCACTGAGCTATCTAAAGTGGTAGCCTGTCTGGTTTATCTGTGTCACAGCAAAGCTCTATCCCTCCTGTCCATTCAAAAATGTTCATACGATCCTATGTCCGTGTCTATTGAGAAGCACACAATAAAGCAGAGAGAAAGAAATACTTACAGCAGTAATCAGACAGAGGGGAGAGAGGAGATGGCCAGAAAGACTGGCTTTTGATCTTTTAAGGGTGTTCGAATGCAGGTTGCTGCTCTCAGAAAGTCTTTAGGGCCCCCTAGAGAGAGAGGGGGAAAAAAGGTATGGCCTTTCAAGCCGTCCAGTGCAGTAAACTGTGCTCTCTCCAACAACAAAGGAAAGACTGCAAATGTACACCTGCATCCACATCACACAGCTTCCGTCTGCTTTGGACCTTTCCGTGGTGCAAGGCAGGAGCGTCACGGTGTTTCTTCCCCATCACGGCCCAGAAACAGCCAGTCTGGGTCAAAAGCACACGTGGCCAAGAAGAAATGCTTTCATTTTGTTTAATTTCTGAGGGATTTGTTTTTCCCGCTGGTTTAGTAAGGAATACAGTGGTAAGTGTTTTGAAAATGGATCTCCACACCCTAAAAATGTCTGTTATATTATTACATGATAGCCTTATGCCCTGTGTTAGGGTCCAGCCCACTGCGACCCTGAATTGGTTAAGCCATTACTGAAAATTAAAGATTCATTTTTATTAAATATATTACTGATATAATTCATGATGTGCTAAATAAGTTATTAGCTGAAAAATTAATTAATCTCTCTCTCAAATATAACAAATAAATTGAGGAATTGCTTTGGTTTTATTCACTAATGACAGAAAAAAACGTCAGACAAAAGAATAGCTTAGGATCTTAGCAGGGTGGTGCGATGCCCACGTGGCTACACCCCCTGTATGTGACAAAGACATAGTTTCAGCACAAACCAGAATCTCAGATGGTCAAAGGAGTGCCAGACCAGACCCAGGCTCAAGCTGTGCTGTGGGGACGGCTGCTTGCAGATCAGTGGAAGACTGCATTCATCTAAGAGTGTGCTCCATATATTTCAAAATCCACAATTTGCGCATATCTGCAGAAAATTCCATGTATTTCAACAACCACAATCTGCCCTTATCTGCAGAAGATTCCATGTATTTCAACATCCACAATTTGCCCTTATCTGTAGAAGATTCCATGTATTTCAACATCCACAATTTGCCCTTATCTGCAGAAGATTCCATGTATTTCAACATCCACAATCTGCCCTTATCCGCAGAAGACTCCATGTATTTTACGTCCACAGTCCACCCTTATCTGCCTAAGATTCCATATAATTCATGTCCAATTATACAATTGACGGGAACAGTTTCACAACAAAAATTATTTACAAAAATAACAAAGGCAAAACATAAAATTTGACAGAAACGGCCTGTGAGGTAGAACATCAAACATAAACTAAACCGTACCCCATTGTCCTGCAAAGGGGCCTTTCTGCACAGTTTCAGTTATATATTTTCAGCATTGTAAACTTGAGAAGATAAATCATACCTCTTCGCCCTCCTAGCCAGTGGCGGCAGCATTCATAGCAACGAGCTGAACTGCAGCAGTACAATGGACAATTGTAAACCTGGGAGAATTTTTTTTTTATTATTGCCAATTGAATCAAATTAATAGAAGTAAATGATTTTGGTACCCTGGTCACACTACACAGGGTCTAATGATACTGATTAGAACAACATTTATTCCTGCTAAAGGAATTACTAATCACTATCTCTGTTAGAAACACGTAAGTTTGATTTATCCACAATTTATCAGACAAATTGGATACATTTTACAAAGGTCTAATAAGAAAAGCACCACCATTCACCTGCTATGATCATTTCCAATAACTTCCTTTTTTAACAAAAGGCTGGAAGAAATCATGGAGCGAGATATATTGAAACATTTTTTCACAGTTTCTTTAGGAAATTATTTGAGGTGCGATAGTGCAGTAAGTTTCAATCTTACTCTGCCCTCGAAGGTCAGATGCAAATGATGAGGTAAATCGTGAAGGGGCCACCTCCATTACAATAAAACAACTAAGTGGCAAAGCCTTTTTTTACAAAGTGAATACTCATATTGACCCTCACACACCTCTTGTGATATCGTGAAATCGTCCGAATAACCATTGATTCTTTTTGTTTTTTTTTTATTTTCGCCAACAGATCCACCAATGCTGCAGGGAGCCAAAGGAAAGTGTAATTCACAACGTGAGCCTTCCACATTGCCTCTCATTGAACCTGCCTACTGAGAATAACTGGAATAATGAAGGAGGAGATGGAGATAGGAGAAAAAGCAACAGCGAAAAGTTACAAAGGGAGAGCTACTGAAAACGATGTGCGGCCCCGTGCATTCACTCCCAGAGTCGTGACTACTCGATGTGAAGGATGAGGTGAAAAATAAAGAAAGACTATCTCCTAGTCCTCCACATCATGTTTATAAAGGCTTAATACAGGAGGGGTCATTCGGAGAGGAACAGAAACATTCATATTTCTCCTGTGCACTCAAAAGCCTAGATTGATCTGTCAGATAAGCCATTGTATGACACCACATGTCTTGCTGAATGCTTTATTTAGCTTGGTTTATGCTTCATGTCCGTTCTCTTCAAAACAACCAGTTGTTTCCCCGATGACAATTCAGTCACAAGTAGCAGGGGCACAACATTTGAGACAATGATTTGAAGTTTCTGGAAACAAGCAAGCACGCCTCACTAGAAAACTTCCTGACCAAGGGCATGTTGGCCTTGATAGAGAAACTGCATAGTTTGGTTCAACTTTGCCTTGCTTGTCTCATCTGCTCCTAACTCTAACCCAGCGTGCAGACGTCAGACAAGGCCTCGTCCGCTCCTGTTCCACACAGAATATAGAAAACTTGCTGTACATCCTTGCTGGTGTATCGCTGGCATTTAAAAACACACAGAGGAAGTGACTGCTCCCTGGGGACAATTTGCACAATTACAGAATAACTGACGCGGGCCTCTGCTTCAACGCTTAACAGCGAAACAACAAATCCTTCTCCACTTTCAACGGTTTGCTATTAAAGTAAGATCAATATAGTAAGTAATTTACATGTTCTTTCATACTTACCTATCCAGGATAGCTTGCTTTCTAAATTGACAACCCTACAGGCAAATCCCAATTAGTTCCCAACAGACCAAATGGGAAAAAAATCACTTTCTGAAGTTTGTGTGCAAATAAAGCCTCCTCTATATCAGAAATAATTAATATTATTTTTGTCATAAAAAGCCAGATATGAACTGTTGGGTACTAGACACAATAATGAGATACATTGTGATTTAGAGACTCTATTTAGTGTCAGCAGCTAGATGCCTTTTCAGTGTCCATTTTAATTTACAGCCCAGGCAATTATGGCTGAGATAAAATCAGTTGCTGAAATTTCACCTTATCCAATATGTCCAGGTCGTGGTTATCATGGTAGCACACAAAACCGTTTCTCGGTTGTCCCCCCACCACCATCTTCCAGTGATCTATAGCGGTAGTAACAGGATTTTGAAAAGTTAATCATTAATATTGCAGTGTTTTGGGGGGAGGTGTAGAAAGCACTGGAAACCTGCCAAGTGTGCAATATGCAAATTTGCAACCTTGAAAAAAACATTTTCAAATGAGGCACAGATCTGGTGATAAGTCCTTGAGCTAACGTGGAAGTCATAAGATTTCTTTGTGTGGTCTGACAAACCAAATCTATCATGCCTCCCGTGAAAAATGCCTCCGCAAAACAGAAGGAGGATCCTAAATGAGATCAGACCTCTGTCGATCTGCAGTCAGCTCAGGAGTGCAGCTTATCCCGCGATTGCCTTCCCCAGCGCATCACTGAATGGAGTTCCAGCTGTGTCACCCTGCCGCGGACAGACAGGTCTCCCGCTAAACCTGTGTGACCTGAATGTCCCACGACATGCCCAGCGCCGGCAGAGTCTCGCCCTGCCATTAGCTCACCCATGCCATTTAAAGAGTGACTGTCTCGCCCTCCAGGAATGCCTAAAAAGGGAAAACACATTCACCGCCCCTGCACTCATTCCTGATGCACGGTGTGCGTCTGAGATTTCTACTGCCTGGAATCCATCATATCTGCCTTTGGCTCAATATCAGAGGGAGAATGAAAAGAGACGATGATGTGCCGTGGATTTTAAAGGGCAAAATGTTTTGAGTGCGATTCACTGCAGAATATGACTGGGTCACAGCATGGGATATTGTGAAGCCCGAGACTTGAGAACTCACCTGAAACAGCCCACGTGGTAGGGTTGGCAATTATTCCACTTTATCAAATTATCAGAGAAAATATTGCAAAATTTGGTTGACGCTTGTCTTTCCATCTGAAGTGTACAATTTCTTTACCAGTTTCAAACAGCTTGGGTTAAAAAATAGTATCTGTATTTCACTGGTTTTAATCTAGCCAGCTTTAGAACATTTACCCTCCGAATGTTGTTGTTTATGTCATCAAACCATTTTGCAACCCGGGCAAGTTACACCTTTGCTTCTCTAGTAAACTTGGTGCTAGATCTAAATTGAGAGTGTGAACATCTCAACGCTGCATGGGGCAGTCTCTCGGCGTAGACGACCTGAGGATAGGTGGAAGGATACAACACACCCCAGTGCATTGCCACTACCTCAGCCAGAATTTATTCTGTAGGAATGCACAGATCTTGCTGATCACCACGGCAACCTTAACTGTAGGCCAGGACCAGAAGAGGGGAGGAGAGCATGGCGCATAATGTGATGGAGAAAAATTCTTAGAAATGACATTTCCCATAGAAACTAGGGCAGAATTTAGGCAGAGATGAATGGTCTTTTCGACTTGCTGCTGTACAATGCCAGAAATGTCATACAAGCATTATTCCATAACCTTCAATTGAACATGCCAGCTACAACTCGCTCCACAGTCACTTTTACCCAAAGTGACTTACAAAGCTCACATTTTTACATACAGGTCTCCAAAGTACCTCGGGGACTTGAACCAGCAACCTTTTCGGTTTTAAGCCTTAACCCTACAGCACACAGCCGCCCCCTGCAGACAGTGAGTCACAACTGCTCCTTCTAAAGCAGAGAAGGACGACGCCATCTCCAGGAAATTTAATATTTGATGAGTACAGTGCTGTGATGAATCATGTACGCGGACATTCCTTTTGTGTGGACACTGACCCTCACTGGGCAGCACTGAGAGATGAATGAAGCCAGTGATACTTTAGGCTTCCCCGTACATGTCCTGTTCTCTGAGCAACTGCGGGCGGCTAATCGAATATTTAAAAAGATAATCCATGTGAACAGCACTTTGAGTGGAGAGGGTCAACCGCAGAAGGAGCCGAACTGCTGACCCGTATTAATCGTCCAAACTGATTCGCATTTTCCACTTAATGCAATTTTACACTCTATCATGTTCTTATTTCAACATGCGCATCCCTATACTGACGGCAGGACCGCTGCTAGTTCGTTTCTGTGCGCCACTCACTGAAATTTTTAAAAAGTTCTTTGGTCTTCCGTCGTCAGACATTGTGCAGCAAAAGTATTGTGAGAAAAACGTAACATTTTTAAAGCAGGTTATTGAATATCAGTTGTGGTTTATCATACACCATGTTTGTCACGCAGTAATATAAGCTAACTCACGTAGCCTCAACAACACGAATAATCTGTGTACGGCAAAGAATGTTACGGGACCAATGACTGGCTTCGCATTGCCATGTTTTTTGGATAGCATGGTGAAAAATCGATTGATAATTCAACATTACTGCTTACGCGGCAAAGTACTCTTGACAAAGCTTATTCAATGTGGAAGCACGTCTAGTCCTCCCCATCAATTTGCCCCCAAAAAAATTGGACCCCACGACAATGGGTCCCAGCAACAAATGCAGAAATTTGGAAAACCATAGGGGTGGGTTGTCATAGGGTTGAATTGTCATAGGGGCGAATTAATGTGGGGTGTGAGTTGTCCTATGGAAATTTTTCAGGGACCAATTGTCTTGGGGACGGATTAACAGGGACAAATTGTCATGGACCCATTTAATGTCCCCCTAATCAACACTCAACATGCAGACTCAAAACTCAAGAAAAAGAAAAAATGTATTGATCTGATTTTTTTCCATTACTCTTTGGCATGGCAGTCAGGACTTCAAGCATGGAGACCTGTCATGCCTATTTTATGGTGGGGAAAGGGCTGAAAAGCTTACCTTGAATCAGGGTAGCACTGATTCGTGACAGTGACAGATAGTTAGCTAGTAGCGGCTAGCACAATTGAAATCAATGTAATAGATGTTTTCAAATAGAATTAAACGGTTGTTGAACAGTCCCCGCAGCCGTGCCCTGAATGGCCCAGCCGTTTATAACTTTGAGCTGCAGAGATCGTTACGCACAGACAATGAAGTCCCTCTCTTATGATCTCTTAATGTGTCACAGTCAGAATACCGAATCACCTCAGTTCCTTCAAAGAGCTCACCGAAACATAAAAGGACAGACAGTCTGAATTCCAACTCAATTACACACTGAAATGAGACCATTGAAAATACTTTATATGCTCAACATGGGTTGCTTTTATGGTGAGGCCTCAAACAAGTAAAATTTGTCTACTTGTTTTTTATAATTGATTTTCATTGTGTTGCCTGGTGAGAATCGTGGTGATATATAATTAGTTGTATTTTTTTCAAATGCCTGTCACGCCAAGCAGAGTAAAGATCACACAAGCACACATCTTCCAATGAAACAGGCCGTTTCGTTCTGGCATATTTGTTTGGAATGGCCTCACAATGTTCTGCCAATGAACAAGAGGGCTGTTTGACAGTGGTAATTTGGACAAGAGGGTATTATTTCGGCAGGTGTTCAATTAAGAAAAAGAAGAAAAAAACACCCAAGCTTTGTTTCTTGCTAATTTAATTTCACTTCTAAAAACTCTGTTCACCAAATGAATAATTTTAAATGTCTATTGTACTGCTTAATGGAAAAAAGCACGCACACGCACACGCACACGCACACGCACACGCACACGCACACGCACACGCATTTGATACACTGCCGATTTTGCAGGTTTTCCCACTTACAAAGCATGTAGAGGTCTGTAATTTTTATCATAGGGACA
>JAOYSI010011043.1:0-10058 GCA_025775065.1 Hiodon alosoides | reverse complement strand
GTACACCAGCTACACTCAGTGACGTTCTGCAGTACACCAGCTACACTCAGTGATGTTCTGCTCTACCTCAGGTACTCTCAGTGATGTTCTGCAGTAAACCAGGTACTCTCAGTGACGTTCTGCTGTACACCAGCTACACTCAGCGACGTTCTGCAGTACACCAGCTACACTCAGCGAAGTTCTGCAGTACACCAGCTACACTCAGTGACGATCTGCTGTACACCAGCTACACTCAGTGACGTTCTGCTCTACCTCAGGTACTCTCAGTGATGTTCTGCAGTAAACCAGGTACTCTCAGTGATGTTCTGCTCTAACTCATGTACTCTCAGTGATGTTCTGCAGTAAACCAGGTACTCTCAGTGACGTTCTGCAGTACACCAGCTACACTCAGTGACGTTCTGCTCTACCTCAGGTACTCTCAGTTATGTTCTGCTCTACATCAGGCACTCTCAGTGACGTTCTGCAGTACACCAGCTACACTCAGTCATGTTCTGATGTACAGCTACACTGTATAATGGGATTACTCTGTGACACCAGTGGGATGGCACTGGACTGGACTGCTTAGGGGGGAAGTGCTTCCAGGATTACAGAGAGTGCGGGGCCTGCCAAATCAGCTGGTTTTATGGAGAAAATACATTTTTATTTATGTTAGATACATTTTGGCCCAGCTGTAAACTTTGGCTGACGCTCATGAGAAAACAGAGGAAAATGTTCGCCAGCAGTCCGAGACATCAGCACCACATGAACAGAATTTGTGAGCAGTTGAGACATGCGAGAAACTTTAGCATAACAGGTAGAAATAAAAAGTATTTTTCATCAACTCAAACCACATTTCTGTGGAGATAAAACAGATTCCACTGAAGGAGGGTCAGCTGGGTAAACAACATTGTTTTCAGGAAAAGGCTCTGAGCTACCAGTCATTAAATATCATCATATTATCTTAACAGGCTTTTGCTTAACCTTCAAATACTTCTACGTTAATTATGATATATTAAAGCAACCATACCCTGCCATCATCATGGTTATTACTCAGTGACCAGTTAATTAGTTAATTAATAATTTGAACACATCATTCCTGCCATCCCCACACAATAAGTCAGGTCATAATGCTGCGGTTTTAAAGACATTGTCTAAAGTAAAGAAAACCCGTAGAACACCTTCAAAAATTCATTAAAACACCCTCAAAAAGCCTCTTGAGTGGTCCAGTTGCTAAAGGCTCTGGGCCCTATGAGCATCGAGAAGGACTTGCATCTCCTTCAATAGCAATGAACAAAAAAGAGATAGTAGCAACAAGGATTAGAAGAAACTCGTCATACTTCCTCATTTGTTGCAACGACCAGAGATTCATTACTAAAAAACAAGGAAAGAGCCTGCAAAACAGCGAAACACCCTCAAGGGCATCACTAGGAAGCCCGATGCCACTGCTTACTACCAAGGTGGCCATTTTTAAGAGGAAAAAGTGAGTGGACTTGTCTTCAGTCTGAACTGCAGTGTACAAGAGGATAAAGAGTTCAGTTTGTTAAGGGTTGTTTTAAACCAGGTCCGATTTTGTATTTCTTGGAGTAACAAATTAGGAACCAAATCATAGTCTAACCTTGTCAGGATACATGGATAAATGTTTCGACACCCCTTATAGACAGGAAGTGGTTAGAGAAACCGCTAACGGAATTAATGTTTCCCATGATTAAGGACCTCTCCAAGAGAGAATACTCCAGACTCTTGAAATAGTCTTCCCCTGTTAATGTAAGGTTTTAACACTGTCACACTTAAATCAACCATCACATTGGTTTCAGACCATGAGAGGAGGATGGTGTAGTGGTCAAGCAAACTGCCTAAAGTTTTGGGTCTATTCAGGTATGTATAAAAGGTAGAAGATATCACTGTGATGGAGAGCATTGGCCTTGGGACAGCGTCACTGTGATAGAGGGAGTTGTTTAGGAGAAATGCATTTGCAAAGCAACTAATAATGTTTTAATAATTTAATCGCCACGTCTGCTATAACAATTAATGCTTTGTGATTTTTAACCTCTAGTCATAATTTCACTACTTAACAATAGTCATTGTACAGTATGGAACAAGAAACATCTGAAAGTGTGCTGACCTAGCAGCCAGTGGCTGAGTGACTGTTCTACAGTCTACCTAGAAAAATAATTGTCAGAAGTTTTGCAGAAATATAATGGAAGATGTGTTCTATTGCATATTAATGTGCCAAAAATCTATCACTAAACAGCAAAGGTGACTTGCCACTGTAGAATTAATCTGGTAGTGAGTACTGGCAGGTGATAATTAAATAACACTTTTTTATGTTGTCGCCAGTCATCAAATGTATAATAATGTACACTACCGTTTAAAAGTTTGGGGTCACTTAGAAATGTCCTTTTTTTCCATTAAAACATACATGAAATAAGTTTGAATAGGAAATATAGCAAAATGAATAGGAAATATAGTCACTGAAAAGGTTAGAAATAATGATTTTTTATTGAAAGAATAATTGTGTCCTTCAAACCTTGCTTTTGTCAAAGAATCCTCCATTTGCAGCAATAACAGCCTTGCAGACCTTTGGCATTCTAGTTGTCAGTTTGTTGAAGTAATCTGAAGAGATTTCACCCCATGCTTCCTGAAGCACCTACCACAAGTTGGATTGGCCTGATGGCCACTTCTTATGTATCATACGGTCAGGTGCTCCCACAACCACTCAATAGGGTTGAGATCCGGAGACTGTGCCTCCATTTTAGACAGAATACCAGCTGACTGCTTCTTTCCTAAATAGTTCTTGCATAATTTGGAACTGTGCTTTGGGTCTTTGTCCTGTTGTAGGATGAAATTGGCTCCAATCAAGCGCTGTCCACGGGGTATGGCATGGTGTTGCAAAATACTAGCCTTCCTTCTTCAAGATCCCTTTTACCTTGTACAAATCTCCCACTTTACCACCACCAAAAGCACCCCCAGACCATCACGTTGCCTCCACCATGCTTGACAGATGGCGTCAGGCACTCCTCCAGCATCTTTTCATTTGGTCTGCGTCTCATGAATGTACTTCTTTGTGATCCGAACACCTCAAACTTAGATTAGTCTGTCCAATACACTTTTTTCCAATCTTCCTCTGTCCAGTGTTTGTGTTCATAATCTTTTCTTTTTATTGGCCAGTCTGAGATACAGCTTTTTCTTTGCAACTCTGCATAGAAGGCCAGCATCCCGGAGTTGCCTCTTCACTGTTGATGTTGAGAAAGGTGTTTTGCAGGTACTATTTAATGAAGCTGCCAGTTGAGGACCTGTGAGGTGTCTGTTCCTTAAACTGGACACTCTAATGTATTTGTGCCTCCCACTCCTCTTTCTATTCTGGTTAGAGCCAGTTTGGGCTGTTCTTTGAAGGGAGTAGTACATAGCATACACAGTAGTATGGGATCTTCAGTTTCTTTTCCATTTTTTGCATGGAATAGCCTTCATTTCTCAGAACAAGAATGGACTGACGAGTTTCAGAAGAAATTTCTTTGTTTCTGGCCATTTTTTGCCTGTAATCGAACCCACAACTGCTGATGCTCCAAATGCTCAACAATTCTAAATAAGTTTAATTGCTTTTATAACCAGCACAACAGTTTTAAGCTGTGCTAACAGAACTGCCAAAGGGTTTTCTAATGATAAATTAGCCTTTAAAAATGATAAACTTGGATTAGCATTGGAATACAGGACTGGTGGTTGCTGATAATGGGCCTCTGTACGCCTATGTCGATATTCCATTTGAAAAAGCGGTTCCGGTTTAATGTACAAAAATGTGCTTTTCTTTGGAAATTTCTAAGTGACCCCAAACTTTTGAATGGTAGTGTATACCACCTGGTTATGTGCTCAGCTATTTTGCACCAGGATAAAGATTCAGGGTTAATTTAGTTGAGTCTGCATTAGAAGATAATCCTCTTTTAGAATTGTGTTTGACTGACCCTAGGTACAAAATAGCAAATTGTTTAATCTACAATTACTACATATTTTTAACAAATCCTCAGAACATAAAATGCATTTTTGTGCTTGCAGATAAGGTAAATAAGTAACCATTGTGTTAATAAAACAGATGAAAGTATTTAGGAACACATTACATTAACCATAAGAAAACTAACTTTGTCCTTATCTCCCCATTTTATACTTATTCTTTCACATTAATGGTGGATTATTTTACATGCCTAACCAAAAAGTTTGTCAAATTGTAATTTTTAGAACTTTAGTTGGCTAAATTCAGATATGCAACTAGCTTTTGGTTTGTTTGTCTCCAGCTTGTCACTAGGGGGACAGTTTTCCTAGGCAACTAACGATTGGCCAGGCATCTAAAGTTACATTTTGTCTTAGAAGACTACATTTAACAGGGTATTTTTCCCTGTTAAAGTCAGCAAGGGCAGAAAAAATGTGTGTTCAGGAGCAACTCAATTTGGAAGATAAGTTTTTGGTTTGCTGTACCCCATTGCAGAACAAAAATGCTGCTTGATAATGTACTGCCTACAGTGCTCAGACGACTTTTTTGTGGCAATTTATCACATTATCAACACACTGGAGGCCTACTGTTTTGATGTTTCCCTCTAATTTCCTGTAATAAAAACATCAAATTTTGGGTAATGGTAATTTTGTGTGATGGTGTTGAGTCAATTCAGATAACGAGAATTTGGAGAAAATAAAGTCACATATCATGAAACATACACATACAAACTTAATTATTTTTCTGCAATCAACAAATGACTCTTATTTACAATTTCAATACTCCTCACTCACGTCAACTCTCATCCCTTTCCACACTTTCCATTCTACAAGTGACAGCAGAAGGGCGGTAGTTTACAGCACTTTAAATTGAACATAAAACTCAAAACAAATGTGAAACATAATGAAACAATGGTAAAACAAAAAACGCTTTCACTTATTGGTGTTTATTATAATAGTTGCAATCTATACTTTCTACTTGTAAATTATTTCTACTTTTTCTATTTATTAGATTTACTTACAAGGCTAGTCCATGAAACATATGACATTAGCCTATTTATTTTCATAAAGGACTACAAAACGGTTTACTAGTTGATATCTAGTGATTATATTGTGTGCTATATAGTGATACATCTATATATATATATATATATATATATATATATATATATATCGAACGAATCCGTCCACGGTGGGGGAACTAAAAGTTAGCTAACACAAACAGCAAATGATAAAACGAATTAAACTCAACTACAACACAATGACACTATTAGAATGCGGAACTTTCAACATGCTATTAACATTAGTTACAGTTCGGAGGCTAGGCTTCCCCACAGCCCCCTCGGGGATGGCCGAACGCCATTGGCGGGGGAGGCGCTGCTTCCCATCCCCGTTACAATATAATTGATCTGTCATTCTGCTGTAATCTTGCACAGACTTTTTACACCTGTCTAAACCCATCACTCATTTTTGAAAATGTTCCCTGTCATCGCTGGTAGCAGCTTGGTACACATTTAGCTTGTAAATACTCCTAATCATTAATAATGTGATCTAGTATTTATTATTTATAGCTGCTGATAGAAAACCACATCTACAGCTATAAAATGTCATTGGCAGCTAAAAAAAAAAAAAAAACCTGATTGGTTATTCAAGATGCTTATCCTGGGACAACTAAATACTGTTGTTCTAGGTACATGGAAAAAATCCTGTGGACTCTTCATACCAGCCAAAGCATGGAATAAAAGGCTAGAGGTTAAACCTGTTCCCTGGTGTTGATGGCTGTCCGAAATTAAATCAAGTGGTTACATGAGGGGACCACCAGTCACATCTAGCCCTGCCTCCACTCCAGCCCAAGTATCCCATTGCTATTGTCTGTATCTGAGAGGAAAAATGAAATTCTGGGGAAGGTTTTGGCTGCTAGTCTTGTGGGAGGTTGGGAGAGTGTGTATAATAACTAAACAAATGCAAACAAAAGAATAAGAAAAAATAGCTGGCTTCGTAGGGATGTCACATTATTACCGACTGTGTAAAATGGATCAGGTGACATGGTTGAGACGATCTACCCAATAGAAAGAAACTGAATACTTTGTTCACAGAAAAACAGTCCTAGGCTGCTGGTGGAATATGGGGAAATGTCGCTTTAACAACATTTTTTAAATATGGATAGAGAGAGGGACCTCTTCATCCCCCACCCGTCAATTCTGAAAGGGAGCTGTAAGGCACACCTTGAGCTCATTCTGTACATTCTCTACTCTTCACCTGCTGCCTCAGGTACACTACATTTAATGAGAGACCCAGTCTCCCTTGACAGCCGAGATGAGCTACAGTGAGTATGTTCGCCAATGGCAAACTGTCATTCATTCATTAACCAATCTGAACAGCCTGAATCCTCTATCTTCTACCAATATACTATTTTAAATGCCTGCTGACCAATTTAGTCAACAGATCCTAACTTTACAGAAACAAAAGTAAGGGCTGGGTTTGTAGGAACTGTCCTCCTGACCTTTGCTTCTCCCTATTCATACCCTGTTTTCTCTGTTGCCTTCACTTGTCCTGTGCTTCTTTCAGATTGTTCCGGTCCTGGTTTTGCCCCTTGCTCGCTACTCCAGCCCATTATCCAGCATCACACCTGTCCTGCGTTTCTTGTTAGTCTGTTTGTATAATTACCTACCTTTGTCCTGCACTCATTGCTAGTTCGGTCTATGCCCGTTTGCGAGTTCGTCTCCGCCTTTGTTAAACCTCGCCTGTTTCTGCCTGTGCATCGATTCCTGCTCTGTTTTTGATTCTCCGACAGCCTGCCCCTTGTACCTCTGCCTCGCCTGTTACAACCTGTGTATTGATCCTGTTTTTGATTGTTCGATAGCCTGTTCGATTTTTACCATAAAAAAACATCTTGCTACCTGCAGCTCAGTCTCTGTGACCTGCTTTTGAGTCCAGCTCGTAGCCGTGACAAGGAACAAAAACCACAGTAGCTGTGTTTGGAGGAACCAATAATGCAGTAGTTGCGTTTTTGGGACAAAAACCACAGAAACAAATTAATGATCAAGTGTGGACAAAGATCTGTAAAATATTTGAAAGAAAATATCTTTATGGGAAAATATCATTTTCTTTATTCTCGTGTTCACAGGGAATGCTGGGTATCTACAAATATTTACCTTAGGCTATGTTAATGAAGGCCTGTCTGTGATATGCCGTTTTAAGTCCAGCCAGAAAAAACAAAAGAAGCTGGGGGCACCCGTATGGCACTTCATTAAGTCAGTGGCAGGAATCGCAAAATACGGATTTAAAACAACAAAGCAGGAACAGCGACAGCATGGAGAACCTTGGGATGGATAGGGAGACCGCTTTATTTTAACCTACCATTTCTCCCTGATCTTTGTTGGATAGAGTGACCGCTCTACTCTAGCCTACCGTTTACCCATGATCTGTGATGGATAGAGTGACCGACAGGTTTAGCTCCCTTTCAGATATAGCTGATTTAGCTCCCTTTCACAAAGCCTGCCCTAAAATGACAGATTTAGCTCCCTTCAACAAAGTCTGCCCTAAAATGACAGATTTAGCTCCCTTTCACAAAGCCTTCCCTAAAACGCTCCCTTCAACTAAATCTGCCCTAAAAAGATAGATTTAGCTCCCTTCAACTAAATAAATTATGTTGCTACATCATTCTGCACATTGAAGACAATACACCATCTCAATTCCTTCTGTATCACTAAGTGTGGTCCCCGTTAAGGTGATGGCTACATAATTTCAAAGGTTTGAATACAGAGATGTGCAAAATCCCTCCTCATTTTCATTTTATCAACACTATAACCACTTCCCCATTTCTGACACTGAACTGCACAGCCCCATCACTGTCACCCACTCAGGTACTGATGAAATACAACACTTTGGTTCTCCAGTTCAGTTTAAAATTTGTTTATTTAGAAAAACACTTAAACCCATAAAGAGCAGTATCCTTTCCCTATAGCACTGAGGAAGATTCTTACTCCTCTGTCTCCAGCATCAGTTTACACTCTCATCAGCAACATCACCATGACAACCACCCCAGCTTCACCACAATCAGGACAAAACTAGACATTTATAGCTGTCTCTTTCCAGAGACCCCAGTGATTACACCACAGCACTCATCAGCACTTGGGCCTAATTGACTCCTTTGTCAGCAGTGTCTTCTTTGTCATCTTAGCTTTCAACGTGTCTTACTGTGGAATGAAACACAGCGGCAATAGAACAATGTGACCACAACAACTGACTATTGTTCATTAGATTAATATAAACACACTGCAACAAATCAAGTTTGATTTAATAACTATGTGCTTTCTGTGTGCCTTTTGTATAAGACTGGCCCACAGATAGCATTTAGGGTAACTTTTAGATAAGTGAGGGATTGATCACATCAGTGGTAGCTTGATGTTAATTCCATTCCAGCTATAACACTGTTGACTTGGAATCACACAGCATCCTTCAAGAAAGACACTGCTGGGGTCATTTCTGAGGCTGAACCCCATTGGGATGGATTTAAATGTGTTGACTACTGAAGCTAATCGACTGGAGTTAAGGCAGTGGAACCGGAGGATTGAAGCTAAATGGAGTGTTTGTGTGCTTTGTTGCGAGCAAGAGAGACTGTTGAGGGAGGGAGGAATTCAAGCAGCCAGAACACGGTTTTCTCTTAGCTAAACTTCAACAGGCAAGCATTTAGATGGATAAAAAACAAAATTAGAGAAATTAGAGAAAAACTCAGATCCCTGGAAGTCTTAGTCGCCCTTTCTCCTGACAGTCCAGTACCACGTTTTCACAGGTCCCTAATGACATCCTTGTGCTAAGGGCCACAATATGGCATAAACAACTATATTACAATACATTTTGTATTTAGATGATCTCGATTATTATCATGATATATTCATCTATGCATTTTAAGCAGAATAAAGTGGAATTCAGGCTTAAAAACTCAATGCAGGAGACTGGGGATGAAGCCTGAAGGAGGCTGAGGGTTAATTGTTTGGCCTAAGTGTGAAACATATATATTAAATACTGCTTATTTGTCATAATCACGTGTCAAACTATTTACAAGGCATTTATTAAATGTCACCTAGCTTTATCAAGCAACTTCACAATAAAACACTCGTCTTTATAAAATGCAATGTCTCAAATAAATGTAATTGAACACCATCGACAGTTTTGAAACCTTAGGTCTCTGCCTTTAGGTATCCCTTAGATGCACTGAAAGTATAAACAAAGTTATTAAATTAACTATGATTACTGAATTTTAGAACATTATATATTTCTAAACTAAGTTTAATATTCTACAACATTAAATTAAATGGAAGATTACAATTCTAACTTCTGATACACTAAACACTGAGCTCGCAAGCTTTGCCAAGAGATAAAAAGCAAGCTTGCTACACAGGTTGATGTTAGCCGACATAACATCAGAGCAGTGGTTCTCAAACCGTTTGGCTTAATTGTGTGACCCAATCACTTTCATATGTATATATTGACTTTAATATGAGTTGTTCTGTTTGGCTGTTCAGAACCATGGACAAGGCTCTATCTCGTTTCAGGCTGTTCAGTACCACAGACAGACATCTCTAGACAATAAACTGATTCTCTGAGTCTGTTTGCAATAAAGTGTCAATGTAACAGGTGTGGGCACGACAATCCCACTCAGTGCAGCAATAGATATTGAAATATTAAATGGAACGTAGGCTCAAATATTAAAATTCATACATATTCTTAACAACGTATTTATGCATGGCCTTCAGGGTCTGAGATTTACAAAACACTGCAATGTGCTCATACATTTAAATGAAATAATCAGTAATGTTTTCATGGGCTTCTTACTGAATCACATGCACAATCACTAATAAGAATTCATGGGCATTCATTGCATGAATGGCCTAGTATTACTCATTGCATGCTCTACTATCAGTGATCTCGCCCGTGTGTGAGTGGTGTAGCTGAAATTCTAAGGCGAATCTCCTAATGTGGTGAGACAGAGTCTTGAGACAAAGGCTACTAAAGAAAGTTCGACACAATCTTGAGACGAAGTCTACCAAAGACAGTTCGACACAATGTTTCGTATTAAATCACTGTTTTATTGTCGG
>JAOYSI010011042.1:0-10059 GCA_025775065.1 Hiodon alosoides | reverse complement strand
CACACACACACACACACACACACACACACACACACACACACACACACACACACACACACACACACACACACAGATTACTACATGACCTTTGAGGACAGAGGAAATGCATAGTTATTGTAGGCTTCACATGCAATTTATAACTCAAAAGCAGTTACAATAGTTTTTTTTAGCTTTTCCTTCAGATTTCTGACCTCAGTAGAAATGACCTGAATTGCTTCAGTAAACAGCTAGCTGTATTTGTACATGAAAGTCATCAAGGTTCTGAAAAAAAATCAATTAGCCACAACACTGGATACCGACAAAACATAAAATACACAACAAATAGTGGATTTATACCAGGGTTGGAGAAGTCTAACCTCTAGGCCTAGGGCTATAAGGTATTTTACTGTTCTCTCTCAGTTAGGAACATATTGTTGGATGACTCCAATCAAATAAAGGCTTGTGGCCTAATGAACACACTGGAACCAATCAGAATCTTACTTTGGCAACTAATCCCAATGAGCACCAAGTTTATTTAATTCCCAAGCCTGTTTCATACTTACATTTTGGAAAAACCCTTGTATACTAGCCAGGCCTTCACATCCTCTGGTTTAGATTTCTTGTTGAGGGTAGACGAGGAATTCATGTCCTACAATAGGGCAGAGATATCAGAAGTCCACTTCTTTTCAGTTTTTTCGCTAACCCCATTTTCTAATAGCAAGATCACTTAAGTGGGTTTAGTTGCCAGACTACCTGAGACTTATTATCTGCTGAATTGTATGCAGGTCTAGTGTTTTAACCTGTAGTAACTTCTTATTTGCCTGAAGTTTTCATCATCATTTATTATTTAGTTAAGAAAAATTATAAAATTCAGACTGTTGAATAAAAATTGCTGATAGGCAATTTTTTTCTTACTTCAGTTGCTAGTTTTACTAGAGCAAACATCTGATTATTTCCGAGTAACACACATAATTTAACACTGTTAAATTTAATTTCAACTGTTAAATTGCTCCCACTTTTTCACTTTAAAGAGATGTGTTTCTTTATATTTTTTAGTGCTATGCTGCTGTCTTGGAGCAACAACAGGACAAAATGCCAGCAATTAGGCATTTTTACAAAAAAGCCAAACGCATTAGTTAAAAAAAACTAACCCTCGTGCAACCAACTGTTACTATTTATCATGGTGATCTAGTTGGACAAATATTTTTGATTCTTCAAAGTTCTAAGATAAAATATAGAAAATATCCTAGTATTTCGTAAACCAACAGTTATTTAACAGTAAATGCAGCATTTTCCCTCAGTACGTCTGACAGCTATTAACAGGAATAAACTTGATACAACCATAAAATAGCCAACCGCGTTTGCTCGCTTGTTAAATGTTTGTACACATGCTCTGTGTAATCCCTGAATATGTAGTTTATATTTAAAAAACCTACATGTATTTATTCTTTTTGATCAATATAAAATATTTTTTATCAGTTTTATAATAATAATCATGCTAAGCCGTCATTTGAAGGATGCTTACACCTTCCCAACTCAGTCATACTGTCTCAGTCATATAGGTCTCTGTCACACCTGTTCCACTTGTTCTCCCTCCATGGAAAACAGGATGTTGTTGGGCACGTAGCCTTCCTGATTCCTGTTGTTGCGGACTCTCCACCACTGCTTGGTCTTATCCAGCACCTGCATGCACAAAAAACACTTGCTGCCACTGCTACTCATTCAGGGACTATGCAGAGCACATAGAGACCAATCATACAGCAGTGAGGCACTGACCAATTGAACCACTTTGAACAGATAACCATTCACAGCTCTCTCTTCCTTGCTTACCTCTAAAACATCGCCCTTCATGACGGTCAACTCTTGTGAATTCCTGCCTGTGAACTCATGCAAGGCACGCATGTGTACAGGATGAGAATTGTTGGAGCTGCCACACACACACACACACACACACACACACACACACAGATTACTACATGACCTTTGAGGACTGAGGAAATGCATAGTTATTGTAGGCTTCACATGCAATTTATAACTAAAAAGCAGTTACAATAGTTTTTTTTAGCTTTTCCTTCAGATTTCTGACCTTAGTAAAAATTACCTGTTATTACATATTTATAACTGAGAGCAAGATACATTTAAGGTTTGAAGTACCGTTTTGATGTGGGGTTCCATGGGACAGAATTCTGTGAAGAAATGAAGATAATTTTTTTGATAGTGCTAATAACCTTTAAAAAAAGCTAAAGTTGGATGGGATTGAAGCCCCAACCAATTCATAGTGTTTCTATATGAATAGCAGTTGGTTTTATTATATCATCATTACTATGTTTAATATGTGAACCTCTAATCCACAAAATGTGTTAGCCAGCGACTTTATTGTACATATACAATGCTTTGCTAACCTTCTTACATAGAAGAAAGATTGTTTGAGCTATACATAAAAATTGAACTAATTTTAACACCTTGGTTTGTTTCATTATAGTTTTAGTGCTATCCGGCTGTCCTGGGGCAACAACAGGATAAAATAGGACAAAAAAAACAAGCACGTTAGTTAAAAAAAACTAACCCTTGTTACCAGCAATTAGGCATTTTTACAAAAAAGCCAAACGCATTAGTTAAAAAAAACTAACCCTCGTGCAACCAACTGTTACCATTGATCATGGTGATCTAGTTAGGTAAGGATTTTAAATTCTACTAAGGTAAAAGTATAAAAAATATCCTATAGTATCTCGTAAACCAACAGTTATTTTACAGTAAATGCAGAATTTTGCTTAGTAGTGTGCGTCTGGCAGCTATTAACCTTGGTTTGTTGTATGGGTTCCAAATTTTGCCGCAGTTCTGTTCTAGATTGCACCTGCTGACTCTTCGTCCTAGAGGCTGGCCTGTCTTTTGGCACATTTTTTGGCCAGTCATTTGGTTCCTCTAACAGTCTGTCATTTTGCTTATTTTTTGGCCTGGCATTTTCCTTTGGGTGATCTTGGCTTAGTGGTGGGGGCTGCCAACCATCATCAAATTTCAGAATATAGGGTGGGATGTCTTCCTCGTCTGGCCACTTGGAACTGAGGAAAAAAACAATTCTTATCAGTCTGAATTCTATACTATAACGTGGAATGTTTGTTTGAACAGGAGGACCTAAAGAGGTGGTTATGCGTAAGTAAATTACTGGTTAATTCCTTTGTGGGTGTTCTTCAGTTCTAAATGTCTTCAGGTTCACATTCACCCACTTCCCTATAGAAAATCCTCATTAACATTTCTAACCTGGGGTGCATGATACAAGAATTTTATATTTGCATTAAAGCTTCTTTAGGGTCTACCAGCACAGGCTGTTTGTATTGGCAAACCTTTCATTTGCACTTAAGAGGCTGACAATTTGAAGTTACTCAATTGCTTATCCATTTTTGTTCGCAGCTGTGAGTTTCCAGGTGCTTGACCAACAAGGTGCATAGTGGGTGGGATATCTAACCTTGGAATATTCCAGGCGTCCCCCAGAGACTGCCAGAGCAGATCTTCCTCTGTACTGGCCTCCTCACTCAGGAGTCTGATGGTAAAATCTGTCAGCAGAGGAGAGACCACTGTGGGGGGGAGGTCTGAGGGGTACTGTGGCACCAGCTAGGGGAGGAAGGAGACGGCAGGTAAGACCTGAGAGACCTGTGCATACACCTACTGATTAAACATGAAAAAACACCTCCATGTTAGCTCGCAGGGCATGTTCTTGAGGCTCTCACTGACACACCAACTAAAAAAATATAAACATGCCAAGCTAGATGCAAACTGCAGAGTCCCACTGGGACAGCAATGTAAAACAGAAACTCACAAAGCTCAGGGATGAGAAGAGACAGTGAATGAGATCTGGAACGCTGGGATTCTCAATCTTCCCGTTTAGGTCCCCCTATATGGAGAGGGAATAAAAGACAATGCTGGGAGAACCAGACGAGAACTTATGTTCAACTCTGAATAGATGTCTGCATTTTTGCAACATTAGCATTAAACATAATTTAACATGATATAAATGAAAATCTGTTCCACAAGAATGGGGATTACCCTCCTACGTGTCTTGTATACCTCATCCTTGGGTTGTCACTTACCAGGATGTTAAATCCATACTTGATTTTTTGTAGACAGGCAGTTAACTCCTCTGCAGGCGGCATGTCTTTGGGTGCTTATGAAGAAACAGAGAGGGAGATAGAAACTTAAACCAAAGAAACCCTAATGCTACACTTTCAAAAGGTCTATTAATATATTGTATCCAAGAGCATTTTAGTTCTTATCTGCAGAATGAAGTAGCAAAAGGTAAGTGGGCTCAGTCAGTGTGAAGTTTTCTAAACTACCATTGACAGGTTAATGGATAAAATAAAGGAAAAAAATGAGTCAGTTTTACATGTTAAACCAAGATCCTACACAGTTGACATTACATTTTTAAGTGATAAACAGGCATATTATTATCATTTTTTGTCCCCAGTTCCTGTTCATGAAAGATTTTAGAATAACCTTTCTTCTTCTTCATTATATTCTTCTTCTTTTTTTTCTCTTTCTGCATGACCGCTGTCACTTTGAGCATGAAGAGCTCCACGTCATTGAGTAAGTGATTCAAAATGTCCTGCAGAATGGATAAAAAGTTGGCCGAGGAGACATAGGTCACTCACACTGCTGTACTTTCTAAATTCACAATTAACATAAAATAATGGCTTGACGTTCCCTTTTTAAAACCTTATGAATCACATCATTTTTGAACTAATGGTTTACCTACTTAGTAGTTATTAAATTAAATAAGTTATTCCTTAACCCATTTTATATCTCATAAAGTCTTGGTTTGCAGGAAAGTTGCCCTTGCAGATAACCCATAACTTGTTGTAATACTGAATTAGTCAGGTGTACTTATAAGAGATAATGTACTTTTGTTAATTGTAAAAAAACAAATAAAATGCAACTGTGATAAATATTGGACTATTTAAAGCAGAGGTGGAGAGGCCTGATTCTCGAGGGCCATAGTATATGCCTTTTTTTTAAACAATTAAGATAAAAAAGGGGTAAAAAAGGAAACCCGCAGACCCTTAAGAACCCTTAAGAACCCTTAAGAACCCTTCTTCAAACCCTTAAGAACAAGAATTCCCTACTAATGATTTAAAGGAATGCTAACAAGCACTATCTAGCCAATGGCTTTGCTAAGAGGTGGATAGGTAGAGAATAAAGTATTAATTGGTAACAGTCATGACAACAACAACAAAAGATAAAACACCATACATGCACTCATTTCTCTAGAAAGTAGACTGTGTAGATGTTCTGCTGTTGTCATGAAACCAAGTGAGACACTTACCACCTTCCTCTGGGTTTCTGTGTATTGAGGGGGCTGGGATGGCCTGGGAGATTCCTCTTCCTCTGTGCCCTGGGGCCTTGACATATGTTTTCCCTGGAGGGAATCCTCGTTGGTGCAGAACTGCGTGGGGGGTGCGCTACTATCTTCCTCTAAGATTCACACCAAAAGGACCTAAGTCAGTTGGGGTAAATGACCGTGCTTATGTTAAATGTTGCTTATGTTGGTTAAAAAGAACCAAAAACTTGGTTTGATAGCTATACCACCTATTTACAATCAATCATTTAAAGTCATTGCTTTCTGATCACCATAGTTTGGCCCCTCCCATTGTGAAATTGGATTATCCTGAGGGGTCCATCTGTCTGTTAGTGCTTGGGGAGGTTCAAGATTCTGGAGACTTCCTGGCACCTGCCAGCCAGCTATGTTCTCTACATTTTCACTGGGAGAGAGAAAAATAGATGCTTAGTTTATAGAATAGAACTTATTGTGCTATGCCTGATACCCCTAAGCGGAACGGTTGACAAGTAATATATCAAAATAATAATAACAGTAAAATAATAATTTATGTATTTATATAGCACTTAACATAGATGGAATGCAACCGAAAGTGCTTTTAAAAAGGAATAGAGGAAAAAAAAAAAGATTGCTTTTCCGGTATTGGTATTGTTCATGTACAAATAACTCAAACCTGTCTGGGTCAAAAGCAGACTGATAGTATGAGACTACTCAGAGTTGCTAAACAACCGGAACTGTCAATGTTTAAACCATTTGAGACATAAATGACAAAGGTTGGAAAGTCCAAGGATTTAACTCTTTGTACAAAAGTTTCCTTGGCTATGGCCTGGTAGAAAAAGAGCTTTTAGGGCTGAATACCAACCAGCCCAGCACAAATGAAGCACTGGTTGTATCTTATGGTCTCTCCAGTGAAGCAGTATTTTAGGAACTTATGTTAAGGCCTTATCTCCTGTGTAAATGTGTATGGCATTTTAATTGATGCTTTAGCAATGTTTCCTGTGTTGGAGTGTATAGAAGCCTATAATGTACCAGACTCTCCAATGTTGGAGTGTACCTGATGTTTTGCTGGTGGTCCACATCCTCTGTCTTGTGCTGAAGAGCTCTCTCAAGGTTAATTTTGACATATTCCGCCTATAAAACATATTCAGATAGTAACAGATAGTAGGACATTTCTTCCCATGTTTGTTTTATGTTTAATTTATATTCAGGATACAATTAGTTTATGCAGTTGGTAATGGTCACTGGATGGCAGGTGAAGGAATTGCCATTGGTACATAAAAAGCCTCCTTACCCCAACCTCCTCACAATGGAACATGAATATTCTGTTTTTATTGTTTTCCTGCTGCACAGTGATCATCAGTAGGGAGTTGTACACGCAGCTATTCAGCACAGCCTTTGTCTCTCTGATGCTGCCAAGATCCAGGGACTCAAGTTCCTCCTGGAGGGTGGAGAGATTGTCAAAAGGGGACAAATGTAGAAAAAAAATGTTGACACTAATATAATTGAAAGTTAGAGAACCAGGCCTGGGTACATAAACCTTCCCGGGAAGTTCTTAGAAAGAGCTCACACATGTTGAGAGAGTTCATAAAATGGCCATGCGACCACCTTATGGTGGTAGAGAGCACAGCTGAGATAATATTAAGGTGTTAATTTTTCTGAAAATCATTGCAGGGTGAAACAAAGAGTCCAGTACATAATTGTAACAAAAGCATTTGACCCTTAACCCATACATAATGTTAATGTTTTAATGGCCATTGAATGGCTGTGTCCAGGAGGTCCCCCATCAAATACACATGAACGGAAATTCCCACAACCACAAAAATACAATAAAGGAAAGTCATCTCTTGCTAACTGGCAACAACAAGAGAGAAACACTGAAACACTGAATTAACAACTCAGATTCATGCAATAACACAGAATTGCATAATGACATTTTCAGTGTATAAGATATAAAATACACAGATGTAGCTTTTAAACTCAATTAAATTTTAATTAATCTAAAGCACTAAAGTGTGGACATATTGTTTATGGACTAGTCAGACAGAAAACACAGTGGATAATTTAAAAAAAATTTAAACAGTAAATATATTGAAAATCTTACAAAAGTTTAGCTAAAAGTAATGACGCAAATTTTTTTATAGATCACACAGATTTTATCATGGAAGCCAGGGAGAACCAAACAAAAATTCAGTGGTATCTTAATATTGATTTTTTTCTCTGAACAAACCATTCATAAGGAAGCAGCCCACCTTGGTCTCAATGTCAGTCAGTAACAGACTTTTGCCCTGCACTTCCAAGAACATATCCTGCCCCCAAATTTGGCCCTTAGCGTCCAGCATCCTGAGTTGGTCCATGCAGTCTACCTGGTTTCGCAACTCCCTGCCATCCAGTTCACAGGTCAAAAGGTGCTGGTTGGAGCACACAATTCAGACAGGGATCAGAAAAACTAGTCTATACTAAAGATAAATCAAGGAATACAATTACTTACTATTTGTATTATTATTGTTGTTGTCGTAATCAGTGCTATGCTTTCTATACAGTGTTTGCTATACAGTGCTGTGTCTCTAGAAGCAATCTGAAAATATTACTCTGGACATAAGAGATCTACTGGTAATTCAGCCTCACCTCCACCCTGTGCTGGAATTTGTCTGATTGCTTTTTTATGGTCTCTGAGAACTCCTTCCTCTGTCCTAGTTACAGAAATTGCCATTAGCAGTGGAATTCAGATCACAACCTGACCATTGTTATGGCCAAGCAAAGTCAGAAAAGATGCAAACAGTTTCAGATGAGATGAAACGTCTTCACTTTTAAATGTTTTATAGATGCATTTTAGGTTACAGGTGCGAAGATATGAGGTTCACAGAATTATGCAAACAATGACTTTAGGTAACACAATTGGCTACATTTAATATAAACCCTGACTGTAGAATGCATTTATTGTAAACTCTGAGGGTTTTATTTACATTAAACAGCATTTTGTGTTTACTATTAACCTGTATAACCGTATATAAATAAATAAATAATAAACCTTATTGTATAATACTACTTGGTTGAGGAAGTTATAAAGCAAGTAGTGAAAAATAACAAAGTAAAAGAGGTCATCAAAAGAATTACATGAATAAAAACATGATCTGTTTATGAACTAATGTACTCATTTAAAAATGTATAATACATACTCAAAGAAGTTTGATTTTGAGTTTGAGAGTGAGTACTTACTGTAAATGTATTTGCCACTGGGTCTGGATAAGCTGGATGTCTTTGACAATGGCTCCTCCTGTGAGATGCTAATGAAACAGAGAGGCTCAGACCAACAGTAGTGTTCAGTATTAAGACCAATCACCAGGGCCTCTATACTGAGCCTTTGATCACCATTTGTTTCAATGCATGAAACAAAGATAAAAATAGGACAGAAGCAAGTAGTGAAAAATGGAAATAACAAAGTAAAAGAGGTCATACAATAAAATGTCAGGAATAAAATAAAAACTAAAATTACAAAGAATAAAAACTTTAATGAGAGAAGAGTTTTAAAGATATTATAAATAGGTGCTTTCTCCAAAGCCCCAATACTCTCTGGTAGAGAATACAATAATTTGTGGGCCTGCAAAAAGAAATCATGATCATCCTTTGTGTTTTTATGTGGGTTATACGTGCACAACGTAAACTCTATTCTGAATATCGAAGGTTCTGGTGCAGCAGATGAGTACTCAGTGGTATATCCCATTATTCCCATATATTCCCATTTATTTCATTATTCTATTGACTTGTCTTACTTTTCTATGACATGGTATCTATACCTTACTTACCTACTTACTTTTACAGTCTTTATACCTTTTCAGTATGTACTAGAATTTGCATTGATAGTAATTTTTTCATCTTGTCATACATTTTGAGATTCAGATTGTATGAAAGGTGCTATTCAAAGTTCATTAATACCATCATTATTATGAGCATGTGTGACTTTCTGTGTTATGACCAGACAAAGATTGATATAATTCTAAATATATACAGTTCTTATACAAACTATTCAACCCCCTTGGATGTTTTTATATTTAATTTGTTTAAAATTTTGAATCATAGTGAACTTCATTCGACTTTTTTGACACTGATCAACAAAAAAAGACTATTTCATATCAAAGTCAAAATACATTTCTACCAATTAGTCTAAAATTATAACAAAAATTAAACACACAATAATTGGTTGCATAAGTATTCACCGCCTTTAATGCAACTCACCTAAATCATCACTGTGCAGCAAACTGGTTTTAGAATTAGCTCAGTTAATCAAATGGAGATCACCTGTTCACAGTCAAAGTGATTTGATTAAAGTGATTATAAATACACCTGTCTCTGGAAAGTCCAAGATACTGAATCAGTATCTTGGGAAAAACAACAACACAAAGACAAAAAAAAAAAAAACTCCAAGCAGGTCTGCGAAAAGGTTATTCATTAACATAAATCAGCTAGGATACAATACAATTTCCAAGTCCCTGAATATCCCTCAGAGTACTGTGTATACTCAATAATTATTATTTTTATTTACAAAACATCAACAGAAGCGCAAAGACATTAAAACCTAAATAAACAAACAAAACAGAACAGAATAAAACAACAAACAAACAAAAAAAGAAGAAAAAAACGGTGACGAGAAGGCATATTGTGGGTTATTTGCATATTGGAGTTGGGAAGATCTGAGTGGGTATAGAGAAGAATCAGCTCTGGATGAACTGCAGGAAGGGAGACCAGGTGTTATGGAA
>JAOYSI010011041.1:0-10060 GCA_025775065.1 Hiodon alosoides | reverse complement strand
ACACACACACACCCACACACACACAAACACACACACACACACACACACACACACACACACACACACACACACACACAGGGAGAGACACTCACAAACTGACACACACACACACAGACACACACACACACACAGACACACACACACACACACACACAAACACACTCACACACGGAGAGACACTCACAAACTGACACACACACACACACACACACACTCACACAGGGAGAGACACTCACACACAGACACACACACACACAGGGAGAGACACTCACACACACACAAACACACACACACTCACACAGTATATAGGTTGCCCTCTGCCCTTCATGCCAGGACACAGACTGATTTTTATCCTGGCTGGTCTGCTGGGAGTGGATAAGAAAAGCCACAGCATTAACCCATTACAGCTTTTAAATGCTTATAAACAGACGCGTTAAGCCTAGCGACCCTGCCGCCACGCGTTGACTGCAGATCCAGAAAGTGGGGGCCATCCTACGGGCCACCTTGGAGCGATCATCTTCCCCGCTCCTGCTAAAACGCAGCTTTGATAATGAATTAAAGCCGTGGCTTTCCATTAGCTGGGGATTTCTATTTCTGTTTATCGATGGGGCCAAGGAAGGTGGGCGGAGGAAGTAATATTGTGTCCTACATTCAGACAAGGAGAGCTTTAGGGGAGGAGTCTACATTTCAGGCTCCATCTCTTGTTTGGGCCCAAATGCAGAGGTCTGTTGGACACTGAGGTGGAAATGAAAGGGGCAGGTGTGTTCAGGTTTAAATCGAATCCACGTTTTACTTTAAGGATTCTTGAGTCTGAATGTCAGGGATCTGAACAGAGGGGGATTAGAATCGTGTGTGATGCGTACCTGTGTGCATGGTTTGAGTTGTAGGGGACAAAAGGAACAAAAGCAGCAACAAAAGGAAACGTTTGTCTGCACATACTGACCACATAAGTATTATTCCCTGCGACGATCCACCTAGCTAGTAAATATTATTGTAGAGTGGGAGGAAAGCGGAGTCCCTGGAGGAAACCCGCTTCAACACGGGGAGAACCTGCCTACTACACACACACACACACACACACACACACAGCAAGCCGAAACAGATTCAAACCCAGAACCCGAACGCCCTGCCTCCCAATTACGGCCCAGCACACCCTCGCAGTCTCGTAACAACGCTTTAAACCAATTCTGTTTCTGCAGCACCAACCACAGCGACGCCGACCCTCTTTTGCCCCTCATTCTCAGCAGTAAACCGGTCCAACACAAGACCGCAGCGACGGGATGAAAGGTTCTGCCACAACGACACAACTGCGGTCCCGGGGGGGCCCTGTCAACCACAAATCAACCACAAATAATTGTGTAATGGTGTTCTACATATATATAACACACGAAGGCCTTCCATTCGTTGCTTGACATTGATTGACATCATTCAGTGAAGTTGTCTTCAATCAGACAAGCTTTTCTGAAGCAAGTGCATGTTTGTGTGTTGGTGATTCATTAATTGTGCAATGTAACGCTTCACGTTTAGTCTGAGCAAAGCATTATGTCGGAGTGTTTTGATTTCATTAATTGTGCAATGTAACGGTTCGCGTTTAGTCTGAGGGACGCGTTACGTTGGTGTGTTGGTGATTCATTAATTGTGCAATGTAACGGTTTGCGTTTAGTCTGAGTGACGAGTTATGTTGGTGTGTTGGTGATTCATTCACTGTGCAATGTAACGGTTTGCGTTTAGTCTGAGGGACGCGTTACGTTGGTGTGTTGGTGAGCTTGTGTGAGTGTGAAAGGTACGTTGCCTTGGAGGTGTATTCGATATTCAGAATTCACAGAGTATCGTTATGAACACATGCATTCTCTCTGTCAGACTCAGGAGGCCTCACTGACGCACACTCATTCGAACTCTGGGTATAACTCCAGCAATGCCTATTTGCACAGTAACAGACCATATGAAGAGTTGTAAAATGTCATGGCCTTATGAAAGTGTCAGAGCTTTGTTATTACATTTTTTTTTTTGCTTTGTTTGCAGCAAGCACAATATTGGTTGATAAAAATAAAGAAAAAAACTTGATGCTGGATTCCTCTACCAGAACGGCCAGAGACAGGAACATGACTGGTTCTGTTACAAATTATATTTGGCATTAATTCAGTCAATCAGCCAATCAGATTTTACTTTGCATTCATTCAGTCAATTGGCCAATCAGATTTTATTTTGCATAGCGCATTTCTCACAAAAAGAATTTGTCACAAATTGCTTAACAGACTGCATTTTCCAGAGGGAAAAAAACAGAAATTTACATCATTAACAAACTAAATAAAAAGGTTTGAAAACTCATCAAATATAACACAGTTAAAAGCAAAATCCCTTTTTAAGGAAAAACAAATACCATGGCTTTTAAACTATTTAAACAATATACCAACCCAAACAAACATGCAGTGCACAAAACACAACATGCTGGGTGGTTCAATAAATATACCCACTCTCCTGGTTGTGGGTGTGGCCTCACCGCTCACCTGCCAGTCAGGACGGACCTGGGCGTGTCCCAAGGACTCCGGGGGTGTGGCCTAACGTAAGTTTTGAATTTGTCAATAGCGCTGCTCTGTCTTTTTTCGTTCATTAGAAGCGTGCGTTAAGAGTGAGCCAGCAGTAACCAGACTCTACAATGTTTGGTGGTCATCTTCTTGGCATGGGATTTTAATGTCATTGATTGACCGTTGGGGACGCCGGTTCAGCCAGCGCTCCAACCCGAGGAGTTGAATCCAAGACGTGAGTTTAAAAGAGCTGACCGTGGAAGCTCCGTAGGCCTTTTTACGAATGTGTAAATATCAACATATGTCATTCCAGAGCAGGAGAGCCGTAACCAGCCCACTGGAAGTGTATGCATTTGTTTTGAAAGTGTACACATGAATGTACATTGTATGCATTTGAGCAGCAGCACGTAATCCGGGTCCATAGGAAATTGAGTATTCGAATTGCTGTGTACATTTTATTACATATCCAATAAAGTCGTGCAGCAACAGTGGCTCAGCCTCGTTCTCAGCGTCCTTGGCTCAGAGACTGTGGTCACGCGTCACATGGAGGTTTTTCTCTACCAGTCAGACTCTCTGAAGGAATGCTCTGTAACTGGACTGTACTGCTAACGATGGATTTGTCCACAGAGGCTCGGAAACTCTCCTTGTTTCTATCCAAAATGAACTTTGTGGGACTTAACTAGTCTGTTTTCACCGACCCCACAGGGCCTCCCTCCGTTCAACGAGGGCAGTCTCCCTTCTCCCCACGAGGGCAGTCTCCCTCCGTTCCACCAGGGGCAGTCTCCCTCCGTTCCACCAGGGGCAGTCTCCCTCCGTTCCACGAGGGCAGGTTCCTCCAATCCATTAGTGCAGTCTCCCTCCGTTCCACCAGGGGCAGTCTCCCTCCGTTCCACCAGGGGCAGTCTTCCTCCGTTCCACCAGGGGCAGTCTCCCTCGGTTCTACCAGGGCAGTCTCCCTCCTTTCCACCAGGGGCAGTCCCCCTTCTCCCCACTCTTACTTCCCGGTCTTTGTCCGTCTGGTCTTCTGGAGAGCTGGCTTTCATGCCCGAGTTGTGTGATCCTTTTGTCCACTCTTGTCCACCTCTTGGCAGTTAGCTGCACTTTCCTGAAATTATCTACTTCCCTTCTTGGATTCTAGTATTACTCTATCACCCGGAGCGGTCATGACTGTGTTTATGTGTGTCAGAGTGACTCAGACCCCCGCGGGTTCCCCATGGCTCAGTTCTCGACCAAGTGAAATCGTACTCTTAATTTCGTATTCATATTTCTGTTACGCTGAAGACATTTCAACGCCCCCCCTTCCCAGCCGAGATCGCCTTTTGTATGACAGATATCATCTAAAGCCTGAATTTTCCAAGACAGATCATACTTGCAAAAGCCCACCATGTCAGGAACTCTTCATCACCTTTCCTGACTCCACATTGTTAACGCTCCACACTGCCAGCGCTTCACACGTTGTTAGCGCGCCGGCACTGCTGAGATTCTCCGTGGAGATTGATGAGAAGCTCTCCCCTCCACAGAGAATATTCCAGCCAGTCCACACCCCGTTCCCACGTTACTAGCAGGAGTGGCTAACTCTAGTCCCTGATGATTACATCTCTGCAGGGTTCACAGCTGCCCACAACTTTAGAACCTTGCGGTTCTCTCTAATTGAGAGCTCGTTATTAGTCATCTCTGTGGTCAGGTCCAGGCACTAGCATTTTTTATCGCTCCTGAACCAATGCAACTCATTTCTCAAGTCTCCCAAACTGCTCCACAAGGCTGGGTCGACTCAATTAGAGTGCAGCTGCTCAGCGGGCAAACACCCCCCCCCCCCCCTCCCGAAATATGTGCATATTTTACCCCTCTCCAGCTCCGCACTCTGGCAACCATTTAACATAAAAGATCATGACCCTCAAAACTTACAAAGCCTCCCAAACTTCTGTGGCGTATCTTGTGCCCCTCCGAGACTTCTGTGCTGAGACCCCCCCCCCCCTTGGGGGCCGCACATTTCAGGCTCGGTTTTTCTCGACCTCTCTGCCTCATCGGAGTGAAAAGCAGCCAGAACCTGCCGGTAAAATGCCGGCGCAATTTAAAATGACGTATAAATTTGAGTGTAAATTTATTCTGTAATTGTACAATAATTGATTGTGACTTTGTGAGCGATGATGATGCTTTCAGTAAATGGTAGAAAGCACACAGTCTGCGGTGTTAATCCCCCTTTGTGTTTTTCTCCCATTTTGTATCCCCAGGTAAGCACGTCTCCGGCTGATTGCGAAAGTGTCGGGTTGAAGGGCAGACCCACTAACACATTCCAGATGGTCGGCCAGAGAGGTAAAACCGACCAAAACCCGGCTGCTCGTGAAAAAAGGATTGCAGGGCCCACAATCCATTTCCACGTCTGTTCTGAAATTTGTCATTGTTTTTGCGGTACTGGCCGAGTCCATTTGCTGGTGTCCCTTGGGGCGTGGTGGCCTTGGGTGTTCACTGAGACACAGGCAGGCATGCACCTGCAGTAGATTTCCCTTTAAACCGAAGCCGGTGCCAGCCCTGCCTATCCAGGTGGCTCTCTCACCAGCAGGCCGCCGTTTCCAGGTGCTTACTCTCCGTCCACCAAGGTGGCGGTGTCCAAATGAACGGGGGATGGAGGGATGGAGAGGGAAAAGAGAACGATGGGGTGGAAACCCCAAGTCTGCCCGTGGGGACTTCGCTATTCCTCCGCGATACAGCTCCCTTCCGCTGGCGCAGAGGCTGTGATTTATTAGCACTGTGTTTATTGTTAGAACTAATTGGTCATTTTGGTCATTATGTATGGCGTCTCCAGGAATAGAGACCAGGAGGTATTTGGAACATTGATGTAATTCCCATGGAGGAAATAGGGGAAGATCTGTCACAGAGAAAGGCTGGGAGGAAGGCTTCCATGCCAGGCTGTAATTGGCTTCTTTTTCTCCTCGGATGGAGGATTAAAATATTTTCCCCGTTCCCGAGTTTCCGATGCTCACGCTGAATTTGTGTGCGTTGGGCAGTGATGGAGATCCAAACACACACTATTGCCACCCCCCTCAGGCAATCAGCCTGGTTCACGCCTAAGCACAGGCCAGTCGTCTGGTCACGCCCCCCTCTCAGGATTGGCCAGCTCCTTCCCCCTGGGAGACAGGGGGCGGGATCAATGTCGGCAGTCACTTTCAGGGTTTTTTTTTTTTTTTAAACGTGAGTAGTTAATTGGCTCTGTTTATATCCGTAGTAGTGCTGCGGCCAATTAAAGCCCGTAGTTCCAGACAGATGAAATGTCATAAATGGGTTCCGGTTCATTTAAAGACCGTATGTTGTCCTGCATGTCAGGGTGTGACCCGTTTCTTATGAGATTTTTCACCATTCCACTATAGAGTCTTCATAGATCCACCACATTTCTTTGTGTCTTAGCACAGTAGAGAACAATGCGAGAACATGTTTATCTCTTTAAGACTTGGGTTTATGGTGTATGGCATACACTGTTCTCATATAAATCCCCTGCTTAGTGCTGAGAGGTAGGGTCAGTTTCCGACTGAACCTTGAGAGCCGTCTCTCATTGCTTCTGGGTTACTTTAACAGCTTTCAATTCTGTATAAAAACAGTGTTTTTGGTGCCTCGCAATTTATTTAAGGTGGGTGAGCGTGTGTTGGGGTTGGATCAAAAACAAAACTACTGCCTGTTCTGTCGGGAGTCAGTATTGCCAATCTGATCCCGTTTGAATGGCAGGATTGCGGAGCCAATCTGTGAGGCTCTGCCTAGCTCTGCAGTGGCCCCGCTGCCCTTGCGCAATGCCCGCCCCTCCCTGGGATTGGCCCAGGGCAGGATGTTTGTCCCGGAACAGATGCGGGCAGGATGTGGCACGGGTATCTGAGCGATTGGTGCTGTGGGTTGGGGGGACAGATCAACGGCTGTAAATCGTGCAGAACTTCATCAGAATAATGAGCCGTAATCGGTGTGTTCCCCCGGTCCATCCTGGTAGAACGGGAGCCTGAAGTGGGGAATGGAAAATAGGAAAGGGAGAGTAAGAATAAATGGTGTTTACTTAGGCCTGAAATAAAGCACTTAGTCTTTAAATGTCACGCAGTTTTGTTTCTGACGTATCGGAAGAGCCCGGGAGTTAGGGCAGGTCAGGGCGTCTCAGCCTTGCAATTTCATTCTCGTTAGTTTCAGTGTGACGTTTTAGTCAAGCAGGCTGATTGGAAGACAGAAGCCAGAAGGTACCGGGTTTCTTGTCAGCTTCTTATTATCTTCAGTTGTGATCAGATAATCACACTTTGATTGATTTGAGGCAGCAGGTCGACGGCTGTAGGTATCTTTTATAAATGTCCTGTTACCTGTTACCTTTTAGAACTGAAACTCCTGGTGGGAAGACTGCTCATAAGGACCTCTACGAAACGATTTTAATGTATGGCTGAACCCAAAACCAACGTACACTGCACGGCCCGCAAGGCCTGGGATTGTCCTCTCCAGAAGTATACTCTTGGGGCTAAGGTCTTGAGTAAGGGGTGAGACCTTGAGTAAGGGGGGAAGGCCTTGAGTAAGAGGGTAAGACCTTGAGTAAGGGGGGAAGGTCTTGAGTAAGGGGTAAGGTCTTGAGTAAGGGGTAAGGTCTTGAGTAAGGGGGGAAGGTCTTGAGTAAGGGGTAAGGTCTTGAGTAAGGGGTAAGAACTTGAGTAAGGAGGTGAGACCTTGAGTAAGAGGGTAAGACCTTGAGTAAGGGATGAGACCTTGAGTAAGGGGGAAAGGCCTTAAGTAAGGGGTAAGAACTTGAGTAAGGGGTAAGGTCTTGAGTAAGGAGGTGAGACCTTGAGTAAGAGGGTAAGACCTTGAGTAAGGGGTAAGAACTTGAGTAAGGGGTTTAGTCTTGAGTAAGGGGTTAGACCTTGAGTAAGGGGTAAGGTCTTGAGTAAGGGGTTTGGTCTTGAGTAAGGGGTTAGACCTTGAGTAAGGGGTAAGGTCTTGAGTAAGGGGTAAGAACTTGAGTAAGAGGGTAAGGTCTTGAGTAAGAGGGTAAGGTCTTGAGTGAGAGGATAAGGTCTTGAGTGAGAGGATAAGGTCTTGAGTAAGGGGTAAGAACTTGAGTAAGAGGGTAAGGTATTGAGTAAGGGGTAAGAACTTGAGTAAGGGGTAAGGTCTTGAGTAAGGGGTAAGAACTTGAGTAAGGGGTAAGGTCTTGAGTGAGAGGATAAGGTCTTGAGTAAGGGGTAAGAACTTGAGTAAGAGGGTAAGGTATTGAGTAAGGGGTAAGAACTTGAGTAAGGGGTTAGGTCTTGAGTAAGAGGGTAAGGTCTTGAGTAAGAGGGTAAGATCTTGAGTAAGGGGTAAGAACTTGAGTAAGAGGGTAAGGTCTTGAGTAAAATGTAATTGGAATGACAGTAAGCTTTTAGATTTTATTAATCAGGTTTTGAAAGCCAGTAGGTAGGTTAAGTGGGCGGGTGGCAAGGTTTACACGCAGGCGGATCTTTTGTTCAATCTTCCCAATTAAAAAACAAAAACAAAAACAGGACACATTTTTCTTTGTCTACGTGGTGCTCCTAATTCTGTGCCGCCTGCTATGTTTCTGCAGGTCTAAATTTACATCACAGTATGGGGCCGCCAGCGTTTCTTAATTATTTCCAATAGTCGAATACTGTGCTGCCACCTCTAGTCCTGCAGCCGACCCAAAAAGTTTTTCGTTTTACATGAGGAAGATGAACAGAAAGTTTTGTTTTTTTATTAAATTCTTCATGTTTCATTTAGACTGTTCTCTCAGTGATTTTTTTATTATTTAAATATTTTCTTCTCATTAATCATTGGCTTACATACAGATGCAGGCAGTAGGCTCTGGCGCCTGACACGAGACTATTTTTTTTTTCTGACCACGCCCCCCCGCTCCTGTGGAGATTCTGACCACGCCCACCCGCTCCGGCGGAGATTCTGACCACGCCCACCCGCTCCGGTGGAGATTCTGACTACGCCCACCCGCTCCGGTGGAGATTCTGAACACGCCCTCCTGTTTTCCATTAATGTCCTGCCCACTCCCATCCAGGCAAAACATTTTTTTAAGTATATATATATATATATATATATATATATATATATATAAAATGGAATAATTTGCATTAAGGAACAAACATTTCGATTTGTTTCATGATTTCAAGTGATAATTAGGGCTGGGACTGTATCAAAACTTTGGCAACCTGCTAATTGCACTTTAATTTGGACTAACTCTATGTAATAGCTTTTTCCTCATGAGTACAAGACGCGATTTGCAAGAAAATGAAAGCACTTTTAAATACAATGTTGTTAAAGGTATTTAGTGGGATGGATTTAAAAAAAAAGAAAATAATATAAAAATTTGGAATGTAAGGACAGATTCGTGTAAAAAGCTGAATGTAAGTTTCAGCTTGTTTTCACTAGCATTTGATTGACTTCTTGGATACATCTCCGTGGACAAAGACTTTTCATGGCTCAGGTACGCTCTTTTAAAGGAACTGAAACTATAGCAACAGATAAATTGTTTCTATGGAAATGGAGCAGCCACTGTCTGATGTCTCTTCCTATTCAATAGTGCCAATTACACTGGATCCAAGTGTCTGACCCTAAGGTTCTCTCACATGTTTTTCAGCGTTTTCATGTACTCGCTTAAGTGCCGTGGCATTTATCCAGACGTTCGCTGGTTTCATCTCGCCAATATTACAGTAAGAAGCGCAGAAAAATCGTCTGTTAAGCTGTTTGTTATTATTCCGTGAGATCCAGGGAGCAGAAATGTGGGTCCATTTCAAAGACGAGATATAAACTATCAGTAATGTGTTATTTTCACTGGAAAATGCAAAGCATCCTGGGTAACGGACCTATAAAACGAGACAGTTATAAAATTAAAGTTGTGTCTCGTTTTCCGCTCAGTCAGGCTCTACTCCAGCTTGGGTTCTGTACTGAAGCAACGTGTGTGCTCGGACATACGCTCTCACCTCATTGGGTGTTGGTGGAGGGCTGAGAGGCCACGCCCATAACGTCCAACCCATAACGTCGGACATACGCTCTCACCTCATTGGGTGTTGGTGGAGGGCTGAGAGGCCACGCCCATAACGTTCAACCCATAACGTTCAGTCCATAACATTCAGCCCATAATGTCCAACCCATAACGTTCAGTCCATAACATTCAGCCCATAATGTCCAACCCATAACGTTGGACATACGCTCTCACCTCATTGGGTGTTGGTGGAGGGCTGAGAGGCCACCCCCAAATCCAGGGGCACGGTGCGCCCATAACGTTCAACCCATAACGTTCAGTCCATAACATTCAGCCCATAATGTCCAACCCATAACGTTCAGTCCATAACATTCAGCCCATAATGTCCAACCCATAACGTTCAGTCCATAACATTCAGCCCATAATGTCCAACCCATAACGTTGGACATACGCTCTCACCTCATTGGGTGTTGGTGGAGGGCTGAGAGGCCACCCCCAAATCCAGGGGCACGGTGCGCCCATAACGTTCAACCCATAACGTTCAGTCCATAACATTCAGCCCATAATGTCCAACCCATAACGTTCAGTCCAT
>JAOYSI010011040.1:0-10060 GCA_025775065.1 Hiodon alosoides | reverse complement strand
TATATAAAACATAAACTTTTAACACAGCTGCCGTGCTGTGATAGAGATCAGGGAAAAAATTTGATGCAAAATAACGGAATCACATCAAGCCCTAGTTTGAATCCAAATAATCCCCTAAATACCTCAACGCGGCTCTTTGGCCACATACATCGAAAACCTACACGGTACAAATGGTGCACTGTCCTTCATTAAAATCAAACACGTTCACCAAACTGTAGTGTATCGAATGTAAACAAATTGCAATAATAAGAAAGAAAGCGTTAAAACAAAGTGACAACTTATAAGGTGCTAGCATTTGGTCTAGCTACCTCCAAACCAAGACGACAAACGGAAGTTCTCAACAATACAAGCCCGATGTCGTGCACATATACAATATTTTAATTATAGTAGCTATTGTTTTTCTCGCTGGCGTGTAAGGTGGTGTGTGTTTTGTTTGTGTGAATTTTGAGAGCTCCAGAAAACCATGACGTTGAAAAATACACGCTTAAACAACACATACGCAGTCTCACATGCCAAAGAGAGAAGTTTGATTACCAACAATTTGTATTTATAACAATAATTATTTTTAAAACGTGCGCCAGATTTAGTATTGTTGAGAATATTTTTTATTACCCTTTGCTAATTACAAGCGATATATCTGGGTCCAGTTTAACTTTCAGGAACAGAAACTGTAATTGATTGATAGTTTCTGTCTCGTGCCTTCTTACGTTTGCGAATCATAACTTTTTTACTGAGAAAAGTTAGATTTGATACTGGTATGAATAAATTGATAATTACCAGGTAGCAAAGTTTATTGGAAAAAATGTACTATTGAGCACACAATATGGGCTTCTTTTGGTCCGGCCCAAAGTATGCATACATGACATAAAAAGCTGTGGATTTCACTTTTTCAATTGACCGATTTGATTAGTAATTGCATCCCCCATTCTTTTCCATCTGAAAGGTACTATACCTTCCCCTCCTTTTATTGGCATTGCATGCCCTTAAATCTGAACACAGCTAATTCTTTAAAGCATGAAAGTAATACTGCTCAATAAAACTTGGAAATTACCAGAGCAGTTTCTCCCTGCTCATTGTTGATTAGCAAACAACAAATCTGAGGGGTGTAGTTAAAAAAAAAAAACTAAAAAAAAACAAGGTAGGAAGAAAACTTTATGCACAGTTAGCCTCACCTGCGTCGCCAGGTTATGAGAGAAGTCTGAAATGGGTATTGGCCCATCCTTGTGGTGCAAAGTGACACGTCTCACTTCAGTGTTCCCGGCTCCCCACACCTTCACTACTCCTATGGAGAGTCGATCAGCAGCGGCCAGACCGTTTTCTACAACGCTATGTGTCAAGTTGTTCTAGAACGAGAGAGGAAGGCATTTTTTGTAGACCATTGGCTTTTTGTTTTGTTTCTTGCCCCCTCATTTGAAAAGTGCTTTCAGACTGCATGATGATATTTTCTGAAGATTACGTGAGCTGCAGTTTGATTTCCTACATTAGCTTTCAGCTTCGGTGTGGACAGAGACCAACCTGTTCCGGCGGTTGCGTCAATGACACAGCATTTACTAGATCTATGAAAAGATGGGCTTTAGTCTAAAGTCTGAATATTTCGACCTCAAGTAAATTTTAGCCTTTGGGCAACTAAAATAATGGGCTTGTAATTGGTTATTCCAAAGTTAAAGATATCAAACCAGCTGTAGCTCTTAAATGTAGCCTAGGGGGCAAGCGTGATCTTGAGGATAAAACATGTGTGATTATACACACCAGCATGAACGATATAATATGGGCAATCATTTATAATTTAAATAGACTTTAAATGGACTTGGTAAAAAACAAAAAAAGTCAGAATGTATCAGATCCTAATAAGGAGATTAAACCTTTCATACAATTGTCTCCCTAAATCACTGGTTGACTGAATAAAGTATTATCTATAAAATTTGTAACTTCATGTACCAATTTTCAATCAACACACATTTTGTCAGAATACAGATATATCTGTCTGTTCAGTGCCATTACTTAAAAAAAAAAAAATAATAATTAACCAATCAAAAAACATACCTCCTTGACTGTGAAAGACATCATGAGATACTTCCCATTTTCATAAGTGTCTGTCATTGAAGATGAGTCAAAGCAAGAAAGAAGTGGAAAGAGACCTTGGTTATGAAGAGCCATCTGGAGTGGAGCCAGAGATCAGTTCCGACAATTCACAGTAATGTACGTGTTTTCCAGAAAACTGTGGTATTTATATTTTACTTACACCTTTAGCAGATGTTTTTTTTTTTTTATGATGGGTAAAACTAAACTCACCTATTCCTTTTCCGTCATCCCAGAAAAATGAACCTTGAGCAAATCCACTTTCATCTAGAGCAACAATGAGTCCCAGCGGGTTCTGCCGACTGGGGAAAAATACGAACACAAAGCCAATCCGGTAACTGACAGATTTTTATCAGCTGTTTATTTATACATCCAGACCTAACAGATTAGGCAGAAGATATGGTGATTGATATTCATGTTAGGAAACGAAGAAGCGATGACTAGAGTTGTTGGGGTAGTTGATTTAAAATGAGCACCCAGAAGATCCTACAATTCACACCTGCGGTGACTGAAAATGAGCCCGCTGTAAGTTCCAAACAATACCTCCCAATTTTGTCCTTTGATTTCTCAGCCCTTCATACCTCCGTGAGTGCGACCCGTTACAGTAGTGTTAGGATTATTGCAACATCCACATATTTGGAGTGTAGTTAACAGGTGTACTATTCATGAAAGGTTTCACAGTTACGGCAAATACTTGTGGGTAATGCTAGGCAGGTCCTAGGTTTTACTGAACATATCTTACAAAGCTACAATGTAAAATGGGAGCATATATATTATATAGCGCCTTGTGTGTACATATATATATATATAGTTCCCAGGCACACCAATAATCTTTATTGTGTGCTAAAGATATGATAATTCACGATGCGCTGTGCGGTTATAGGAAAATAAAACTTCTAAAATGGTTTATATTCCTGCCTGGGGTGGATTATCATGCTTGTACAATGGCTGAATATAACCTAACCTAAATAAATTTATTATTTTAAATAATGTGTTCTTTTAAAACCATTTCTCGCACATTTGTAGAATTATGTAGTTCCTGTTGTTATGCTTTGGTTTCCAGCAACTTCTTAGACTTGTATGCACATCCATTGACTAAAAAGCCAATATCTGCCTTGAATACAATTAAATTAATTGTGGATTTGAACATCTGCGAATTGATTTATAACTGTGCGCGTGTCATTTTAGCTGGGACTTCTGCAGCCGTGCAGTTCCATGAAAGTAATGCATGCCTGTCAACTTATCAGACACAGCCTTTTATGCAAGCCATTGTTTAAAGGGTATAGTGTATGAGTGAGGTAATCACCTGAAGTGGGTGTTGTTCTCTGGTTTCTGCCAGGGAAGGATGTAACCGCCTCGCACATGGATGTTTATTTGCTCGAGAGGGGTAGGCATGGTCACCCATTGCCGCCTCCTTCCAATATCCATTTCCTGGTGGATAATAGGATAAATAATTTCAAACTCCAAAGCATTCCCTTCATCTAGCTAAAGTTCTGTATTCTTGCCAGAATTCAAAACAGCAAAGGTAATTGTGGTGTTGTATAACTAAGTGACTTATTTAATCTCTTTGAAATCATATTTTTTTAGTCTCAATCTTTGGACCATGTTTATGACTCTAGCGTTCAGTGTTATTAAGTTAATGGCATACATTATGAAAAAATAAGCATGCAGTATCATACTTCATCTGAAAATGTGACTCACTGGACACACTCACCGTATGATAATCATACCAGCGTGCATCTGGTATATAGCCTCTGACTTCTCTGGCCCCCTGAGAATATCAACGAGGGATAAATATCACTTCAAACAACTGTTTTAACATTAATGTCAATTATTTAAAGAGGGTGTTAGCAGGCAGATGAGAGGACAGGCAGAAATCAGATTTGCTCTTATGCACAACACGCCTCCGAATTTAAAACATCCACCCATCATATCCTAAACATTACTGCATGAGGAATTGCCTCTCGTGCAGATACCCACCGTGTCTAACGCAGGACTGATCAACAACGCTGGCCCCCAGAGGAATTGCCTGTGGATGTCCCACGTCGTCCTGTCTTCCACAAACCTACAAGAGAGCGATCGACCCCCAAGGACATGCAGATCATCACAAATTAAATGACCAGAACAGCACTAGGATACTGAGGGTTGTGTTACAATTACTGAGATGAAACGCAACTGAAGAAAATAATGTGATTCGTAAAATTTCTGGGGGGGTAGAGGTGCAGGGTATCACTGAAGAACAAGAAAAATATTAGCACGTCTTGACACATCAGTACTGTAGTACTGTAGAGACTGCAGACTGAAATAGTACAGTACTTCTACCGCAAATTTTTTTAATCGGCTTATTTGATTGTTTGATGACAAAATAAAATGGTATCCATATGGAAGATTTAAAGTGTTTGTATTGAGTGCTATTTTGCTATGCAGCAAGGATTTTTAGCTTTTGGTAATTTAATCTATAACTTGGTTAAACCTTAGAGTATGCACCTATTTATCTATATATTTATTTATATACTTACTTACTTACTTATTTATTATGAGCAGACCAAAAAAAAAATTACATGCATACGTAAGTATTGGTTAATACGGTATCAAAAGCCAATTATAAGATACTACAATATGAGCCAGAATCGGATCCTCTTTATACTCCAACTTTACGTAATAATAATCATTTAAAGATATTAGCTGTTCTGGGATGCCAAAATGCAGTGGTAGGAATAACAATATATACAAGAACACAGAATCGCAAATGGAACGTAAGTGGAAAAGTGGTTATAGAGAATTGGGGGTGCAGCTGAAGAGAGAGAGCGGTATCAGGGGATAGAGTTTGAGCCTGGCAGCTCACTGGTGTCAGAGGGTAGGGCTGCTGCGTGGAAAACTCACTCGTGCAACATGGGCCTCACCACTGTGCTTCCCTCACTGTGGGCCAGAAACATGAGGGTGTACAAGTAGGGAAGCAGCGTGTAGCGGATGTTCAGGACATCCCGAGATGCCTCTGCGAACCTTTGGTCCCAAGCCACAGGATCCTGCCTCTGTTGCACACACACACAAATACTCAATGTGTGAGCTTACTGATTCAACTGCAATATTGTTACAACAGTCACATTTACCAGTAAAAAGAAGTGATTTAATGACGTTACTGTCTTATTTTACATTGGATAAAATGATATGAAAACATAAATGATGATTGACAAACACCCATGCTACACTTGTTACATGCTAATTGTCATCATTTTTAATCTATTAACCATGGCTTGGTTGGGATCGTTGCAGATAGGGGTTCCGAAGTAATACATTTAAACATAAACATTTGATCTTTTTTACCTTTTAGTCATGCCAAAATTAAACTTTTAATCATGCCAAAGTAAAATTTTGGTATGATAAATATAAAGTAAGCCCTGGCAAAGATAAGCACCAGTGTGACTAACAATGAGTCAAGCATGACTGTAGGGGAGGAATCATTTCACCCGAGTCGTGAATTAAAGTTTTTAAAATTTATTTATTATTTACTTTATTTATTATCATTAACTCTTTGATTTTAAAGTACTGTTTTAAGCCCCTATATGATTGGATCCCCCTAAAAATACCCAGGAAGTGAGTTGCTTGATGTTTAATTAGGCAGCCCGGTTATCTCATGAAACTGATATTTTAATACGTTATTGTTTAGCTCAAATTGCCAGTTGAATATGAAAAGTTTTACTTCAGGCTTGATCAATATATTTCTTATTTGTTTATATGTATTCTTATATATCTATGCAAATAAAAAATGTTTTTTTCGTTTTTTTTTAAATGACCACAGATACTCAATTCACCTTAAATGTTAACAAAAAATAAAAGCATTTCATAAAAACTGTTTAAAAAAACCCACTTATTTTATGATACACTTCGAACTAACATAACAGGGTGCATACATCAGCATTTAAAGTCTAAACAAGCACGCTCTACTTCCGTTAGGCCAATATACGTTACCGAAAGAAAGATGAATTATACATAGTTTATTTTTATATTTAAACTAATGACCTTTCAGTCAGAAAAGCAGTTAGGCCAGAAAATATAAAGGGGAAATTAGAGTGTAGTACCAAGGGGCTCTGAAGGAAACTAAATCTAGCAGGCTACATTAGTGCCTCGATGGAAACATTTTAACCTTAAATTTGAAAGATTCTTGTTATTGGTTTTTTTCCCCAGTAGCAACATCTGGCAGTGAAGCTAAAAATATATAATAAAACAATCAAACGATTTTAGAACTAAGCTTTTAAAGTGACCACAAAATTATTTTGTGTCACCCCTGGGCCATGCTGATTCTGTCTTTCCAAAGTCTGTTTTGTTTATTTTCCTATTGTTTAAACATCTGTTTGCAGGTCATTATGAGATTATTACACCGAAACGGTGGGAGGATAACCTTGATGTCTTCCATCAGCAATGTGGTCAAGGAAATTTAGCAACGCCATATTGATCTTTTCAGCTGAGCTTATTGGATTTTAAATTTCTTTCAACAGTTCTCAAAGGTCAGATTTTAAATTAATGCCACACCGAATACCTGACACCTCACAGGTGACTGAGTGGTGAGATTACATCGCTAATGATTCACTTTTGGGTGTATTTTTTCACGTCGTTTAGATCAGCAGCATGGAGACCTTTGGGTTTGTTTGCCAAACCTGAGACCAGAAATCACACCCATTGGATATTCGTTGGTGTTCTCACAAATGAATTCACCCTCAGATTTATAGATTTGTTATTTTTACAGATATAAAATAATGCGGTTTAAAATGTTTTAAACGACCATTATGTGTCAGGTAAGCCTTTGCGGCAGGGCACTAATTTTACTGTTATACTACACACTTATACTTCTCCACTTCAGTCTTCGAGGTAGAAAGATAGTCCTGTCCTTTTGGGAAATATTACCAACTACATTGCTCTAAAAATGTTAGGTTAAGTTGAGAGAAACCGGAGCTTGGTCAACTTCCACCACTCTCATAATAAAACCACTCTAAAGGTCATGTTACGTTAATAATAGCTTAAATTATTCATACGTACTCCGTTTCCTAATCCATTGTGGTTCCTGGAATATGGGTAGAAGGCTCCCAGTTGCATCCAGCGGAGGCACATCTCATATTCAGCTTGATTGAAGAAGCCACAGATATCTGCTCCAGTCTACCACGTGAAACAATATTTATTTTATGGAGACATAAAAGTTCACACACACACAGATTTACCCTGTGTACCTTGATCAAGGTTTGGTTTTTTTAGTTATAAACACAATTCAGACCCCATCCTAGGTTCAATGAGCATTTACAACAAAACAGTAGTATCACCGAAGTATCACCAATTGTAAAATAGCTAAACCTTTAAAAAAAAGTAACTATTGGAAAATAAAATGTACTTACATAGGAGATACCAAACAAACTGAACTCCAGCATTCCTAGAAAATAGAAAGAAAGAAAAAACCTATATGTTGACGCATAACAAATTATTTTATTTATGAGATCAAATATTCTATTGGAAGTGACATTTGACGTGACACAAACCGATGATGGACTTATAAAGCTGGTCCCAGGAAGAGTTGTTATCCCCCAGCCAGTGTCCTGCCCATTTACCACTGGAGGGGTAAGTGGATCGAGTTACCACTATACCTCTCTCACCAGTGACATTCAAAAGGGCACTGAGTGGGGAGAAAAAAATTAGAATTTAGGGTTCAACTGAGAAAATTGTATATTTTATGCTGTTCGCTTTGTGACTAATGCGGCTTCAAAAATGTGCCATAAAAAATACAAATGGTTTGATCGATTGATTAAAATGAGAAGGGTTTAAATTATGGGACCGTCCCCTTAACAGTATGCTGTCATTTTCTTAATTTCCAACTTTCTCAAGTTTTCTCAAAATTCTTATTGAAGAACAGCCAATCATGGATGTTACCTAGTGTGCCCCTTTTCTACAGTGATGGAAAAAAATAACACCTTCCAGGTTCTGTCCATATTCATACTTCATACTTCCAGATGTTTTATGTCCTGTTTGCATCTGTCTCCAAGCCAATACTCACTCATAGGTTGGTTTAGTGTGAGACCAGCCGTATAGGTTGTGGACGTCATAGTGTTTCACAGGTTTTCCATCTGGTAAGAACTGCTGACTGTTCATACAGAGCGTCTTGTGGTTAAGACCCATTTCTTTGGATTCCAGGGCTTAGAGAAAAAAGAAACATTTCCTGAACAATGTCTTTACAAAGCAGCAGTTGGTAAGTTTCAGATTTTAAACTTTTAGGTTTGTTCACTTTTTAGTGGCCTTACGTGGCATATATGGTGGCTTCTCATAGTAGGCAGGTCCTAAACAATTCCCATCTACTGTGCCATGGACAAAACTTGCTGGTTCATTCATGTCCTAGAGATAAAATGTTATGAAAATATAAACTCCAAAACACAAAAAGGTGTGCTATTAAATACAATTCATTGTATATTAGGAATTCTCCAACCTACACAATCTCTGAGGGGGGTGAAAGGGCTTCACTTATTACAGGGCGCCATGTAAGTTATACAACTCAAAACTAAAATACAAAGGTATTTTCTTAAAAATTACAACATCATCCTTGGCTTACAAAAATTCGGAAATCACATGTTTACTATAATTATTCCTTATTCATTGTGATCTCTGGCAACGACTCATAATAATAAGAATAATAATAATATTGATCTGAACAGTACTTACAATCCACAAACCGTCAAATTTCATTTGGTTGTAAAATGTTCTGATTTGCTTTTGCCACCATGTTGCTGTTCTGTTGCGGAAAAAGTCTGGGAATGCTGCATAAGCCCTGTAGAGCTAGACATACACAACAGGTTTATTGAGCATATGCATGAGCAGGAAATTATGCTGGGATTTTTAGATATTACCTACTCTTGGTTTAAATTATTAAAGGAATACCTTCACTTGCTCATCCCAGTCTAGCGTCGTATCCACTGTGATATTGGGATAGTCTGGCCACACCTTGAAAGCAAAAACTTACAATTACTGTCTTCCGTTTTTGGAAAAAAAATACACACACATAAAATCCGCCTCAGTACCTTTCCCCAGACTATGCTGTCCCCCAATTCCGGAGGCCATTTGATGAACACATCCTCTTCGACTCCCTCTCTGAATGCAGGGTAGTCAGTCTCGTTGCCGGATATTGCTGGGTCCTAAACACAATAAATTAAGGATTTCAGAAACTAAACATGCATACTTCATTGCTTCAATCACTTTAAGACCTACCAGCTAGTATACCAGCAGTAATGTTTGGTTGGCCCAAAAAATGTATGTTTTAATTAGGTCTGATTAAATTGCCACATTTAGTAATATTGTGCCAATATAACTACATTGTTACGAAATCACAGGACTATTATATGGATTGTGTGTCAACTGGGCTTCTGCCCATTTCAACCTACCAGGATAAAAATAAATTTCATGCCCTCTCCTCTCATTTGGTCCACCAGCGCAGGTAAATCAGAGAAGTCTTTATCCAAAACAAAGTCCAATTGTCTCTCCATGTAGTCAATGTCTGCATACTGGACATCCTATTTAAGAGGGATGAATACATATTTATGTGCTACATGTTTATCATACATATTCATATACACATATTATACACATTACATCTGATTATTTATTATATTTTTAATGTATGGTTATTTAAAAACACATCAATTAAGCAAGCTTTATCCTTTAAAGCTTCTGCAACAGTGAAATGTGGTGAAAAAAAGTTTGAATGAGCATTCAAGTTCATGCACAGGTAATCAAGAATTACATCTGCAGTGATGTGTGACAGTTTGTTTACATACAGAATGAATGAATTGTGGTAGAGGGCTTACATAGGGAATCTTTGCTTCCATCATGTTTCTGTACAGGTCTGCTATCTCTGAGGTGTTCGCATATCCGTAGCGACAGAGCTGGAATCCAAGTGACCAATAGGCTGGCAAAACTGGACGGCCAATGAGCTGTTACAAACACGAAGAGA
>JAOYSI010011036.1:6779-40832 GCA_025775065.1 Hiodon alosoides | reverse complement strand
AATTATTATTGTTCTGTTAATAGAGTTAATCCCCTGGAGACTTACCCAGTCTCTCCTAGACTGGTACCCAGTCTCAAGTCTTTACCTGTATCCTCAGCCATTTATTCAACTCAACAGGAAAGGCCTCGCAGGTTTGTAGTAAACAGAGCATCGACGCTCCAGAGATGGATCTGCTTTTAAATCCTAATCTCCCCTCACACGCTCCGTCTCCTCCCGTTCCCCGGTAGTGGTGAGGGATGAGTTTGATGTTTGTCTTTTGGTTTTCCCCGTTTTTTTCCCCTCATCGCCACCGTTTTCCCCGTCCGCCCATTTCTCTGCTAACGACGCGGGCCTTGGAACCGCGCCTCGTCCCTTTGTCCTTCCGACTTCCACAACTCCATCACCGCTGCAGAGATGAGATTAGTGCACCCGTGTAGGTCTTTGCTATCAATACTGATATATCTCCCAGGCACTGATGAACTGTCAGCACCACTCTTTTTATCCCTCCTTCCCCATCACCAACTCTGCTTGCCCGTGAGTAGGTGCGTTTGTAGAGGTCAGGGAACACGGCTCTCAGCTCCGAGGGTGGGACGTTTGCTGTTGACATGAGGCCCTGTGACATCAGTGGCAGTGGTTTCCTTAAGACATCCGCTGTGGCGGTGCTTTTAATGCTGTGTTACGTGGTGTCATAACACTCCTCCGAGGGCCGCTCTAAGAGCTTCAGACAGGCAATATGGTAGGCGCCATTAACGGTACGCCCTAGCTAAACCACTATCTACAAGAGCAAAGACGCTATTGGGTCAGATCATTATTATTATTGTCAGATTCTCACAACAGCCAATACAACAGTGTATATGTCTGTCTATAAATGGCAAGTAGTCAACTATTTACCAAATATATAGTAATAGTATACTTACTAAAACTAAAATAGTATACATGTTAGTTATGAAAGGGTTTGTGTGTGTGTGCGCGCGCGCGCGCCTTTCCGTGTTTCTGTGAATGTGTGTGTTTTGATCCGTCTAAGGAACCCTCCAAGATTAATTCAAACGATTAATTACAATTAATTACAATTAATTTGATCACACGTGAGCAGGACAAAGATTTAGGGGTTGCAAGAAGCTCAATATCAATTTCCTGTTCCTTGGCATTTACCAGGAACGGATTTTGAAAAAGGCTCTTAAGATCAAGCATGCTGAGTTTTGATTCTAGAAAATGCCTCAGAGTGTTTCGAAATGAGTTCTTTTCCTCCATGAAAATGAAAGAGAGGGGTCCAATCTCTCCCTGACAAAATCCTTTTCTTATGATTTTGCATCCTGTTGTCATACGGGTCGTTACGTAATGCATTGTAGAACATTTCAGCATTGGGTTTGTGCCTGCAGTCATTTCGACCCTGTGCTTCGTGCAGGGATGTGGATTGTTTAACGTTCATTTTTATCAAGTTTTTAATCGAGATTTTTGCATCACATTTATGCCACTATATAGCCGTTTATGGCAAAAAAAAAAAAAAAAAACTTTTCAGTGTGAATGGATAAACTCCACCTGCTTCATTGACACATTATAATGTAGAAATGGCAGAAAATTACCATGGCTGCATCTACCCAGATGGAGTTTGACTGCAATTTCTGAAAATTGGCTGGATTCAGGCTCTTTTCTCTCATTTGTTATCACGCAGATAAGAATGTGGGCTTGTTATTTTCTTCTCCAGTGTAAGATAGCCATCCAGACGGATCTGTAACATCTATGAGACGTCTACACACTGATGAGGGCACAAAGCTTTTCATCTGCACGGTAGAGCCATGGAGATGTTTTAATGTGCCGGGCAGGCACAGATACACAGTCTTTTTCTCTCTCCCTGTCCATCTGTGCCAAGGTCTTGAGAACAGTCCGTCTGATTTAAAAGCCTCAGGTATACTAATGGTGTGATATTTAAAAAAAAAAAAACAGCTGGTGGGCAAAGTGCATGCGCTACCTTCATTCATTAAATGCAGTCGAGATTTTGCTTACGTTAATTGGGGTTAAAGGCCAATTACAGAGCAGTCCCGTACCAGTCTGGTCTGGCAATCATATTTCAGCTCTAGCGTTATCGTAGAGGCTGATAAGGCGAAACAAAAACAAAGAAACAGGAAACCTGCGACAGCTTGCACAGGTGTCACACCTTAGCTTGTTCTCTGGTCTCCTCTGGGATGAACCGGCAAGTCTAAATATTGACACTGGCTCCCTGCTTGTGGGGACACACGCTCCCCGACGAGCCTTGGCTGCGCTGACACAAAGCATATACCATCCTGTCCCGCTTCCCCTCGCTCTCCCGGATCACCCGACAGGCCCTTCTCAGCGGCATGTTTGCGCTTCCCTGACAGCCTTTCCGAGAGTCACCTTGCGTTCTTCCGGCTTCTGCTTCCCCCGTCTCTAATTAAAATAAAATAGTTATCTCCTGTCTCGTTAGCTCTCGAATATTTGTACAGATCCTGGGCGATTTATCGTTTCCTTCCAAAAAAAAAAAAAAAAGCAGCCACTGTTCCCCCCCCCCCAAAAAAAATATCTGCACCCCGAGAAAGCTACTCTCCTGAATTGAACATTCATAAGTACTGATAGAGGCGTGACACTCTTGGACTGTACTTAAGGGGACGGGTGCACTCCCGGCGACATGTCACCGAAAACGCAAACCAACGCCGGCACGGCGTTGCTATCTTTTCCCTCGCGAGCTTTTTTCCTCTGCTGCTGGCCTGAGATATGGAGCCCCGGCTTTCTGTACACTGGCACCGTGTCAGGTGTCTCAGTGGGACCCCGGGCATGTCTGGGGTCCTCTCCCCACACCCGATGTCGCCAACCCCGTCGGCAGATCTCTCTCTTATCGCGCTGTATCTCTAGGACCAGAAAGCGTTTTAAGCTAACCACATGCTAATGCTATGTGGAAGATCCAGTTCCTCTGATAGTTGAACCAGAGGGTTGGCAGTTCAAATCCCAGCACTGCTGTTACACCCTGGAGCAAGAATCCTGACTTTATACAGCTGCTTAAGAACCAGTTACATATGAATGAAGGTCAAAATTGTAAGTTGCCCTGGGTAACAGTGTTTGCTAAGCAACTAGACAATTGTGGCGTGTGCAACTGACCCAGGCGACAAGTGGTCAATGTTTAGCGGGAAAATACCCCGGATCTCTCCTTCCTGGGAGTGCAGTAGGTGCACCCCGAACACAACGAGATCTAAACAAATGCAAGTTCAGGAGAATGCTGCAGTTTCAACGTGATGCTTCTCAGAGCAATCCGAGGGTCTCCACGTGCTCTGGGCGTCTACAGTCTCCCAGTTAAGCAGAGGCCCTCTGATGCCTCCAGTAAAGGCCTAAAGAGGATTTGAGATCAATACACACTATTGATACAGAGTTCTTTTCGCTCACACTTCTCCTACTCAAGAGGAAAAGAACATCAAGAGCACGAGAGAGAAATGCTGCCAAGATTGTCAAGCAACGGTTGGCTTTGGTAAATTAGTGTGTGCGCCTGTGTGTGTGTGTGTGTGTGTGTGTGTTCGTGTGAGAGAGAGAGGCGGAGAGTCTGTGGTCCATATCTCTAACCGAAGCTTTGACAACAAAATAATGGATGTTTTGAATGACCACATAGCTTTATAATAAGCACTTGTCTCAACTGTTGACGTTTCCCTTTTTTGTGGAAACTCTTTGAAAAGTACTATGTTTTATAAAGTATATTTATTATAAGTATTTTTATACAGTGTTTATTTGTATATTAGTTAAGGTTAAAATTTTATGATGATTGGATCCGTTTGTTGTCCAGATAGATTTCGTTACCATTTTCATAGATTTTGATTATAATCTGCCCTGAACGCATGACTGCAAAGTTAATGTCATGAGTTGGCTTGATTTGAGATCATGTTTAGGGCTGAATAACGAAGGTGAACTGCAGTGATAGGCCCCTGATGCAATACAACCCCTTTACGGGGGAGTAAAATTTTCAAGAAGCAAAATCCTGACCGATAATAATCGTTACCATCACATGTGAAGTAATTTACTTAGTGACGCTGTGCATATCCAGTCATGTGATCTGAAGGCGTTAACACACAACTGAACGCTCCAGACCAGCAAACTGCTAAAAAAAAAAAACTTCTGCTTTTATAGAGGTGGTCACGCTTTCTGATGATTAATCAATCAGGGGCATTTGATTAGCATTACCTGGCTGCTACTTAGCCTCCTAATTCCTATGGAAGCAGTAAGTGTGTATTTAGATTTTCACACATGGCTTCATGCTTGGTAAACAAATCATGACACGGTGCAATACGTCATGTGTTGTTATTAATCCGAGGTTGCATTTTCCTCAGTTTAAAACCTGCTAAGGAACAGATGATTTTTATCATTTCCTGATGCGTAAAACTATAGAATTCAAAGAGGGTCTACTTTCTTTTTCATGACCGTATATTTTTTTTCCTCTTCCCATCGTTCCTTTATATTTCTGTGAAGGATTATATGAGCCTCTGCTCTGTGGTTAAATCCATAGGGACGGAAAACAAAACTTGCGGTTGCCTATATTTCTATTTTAATAATTTCTTCTTGGATTTTGTTAATGTCATTTCCAAGGTTCCTTTTCCTCCAAACTTAGTGTCATACGTATGGGGGGAGCATTTTCATCAATGGCAAGTCGTTAAACAAATCCGTGAAGAAATACAATGTATCACTGTGGTGTGTCCAAGGTGGAAATAGCGCTCACCTGATACAGCCTTCAGAGGGCGAGGATGAGATCTAAAATAAGATTTTTGACAGTCCTACTTGAATTTTTACTTTTTTTTTTATTCAAGAATAAACAAAGAAATTGAGGTCAAATGAGAAAGAAAGGCTAAAACATACTACATATTCTACTACATTCACCTCTTAGATTGTCTCTTATTTCATCTGATCAACCAAAGGCTGTTGTTCAGCGGAAAATTCCACCACGGGGTCTGCACCTCAACTGTGGAAAGAACTTAAACTAAATAATGCATTAGTTATGCAATATGCAAATCATTCACAGTTCAAACCTTAGAGACGGTCATAAATCCAATATTATAAATGAAAGGTTCATTAATTGTTTTGTCAGTAGGGAAAATATCTGTGGTTTGTCACATTTTACCGTCGCTGGTGTTCTTTTAAAACATATTTTACTCTCCCTGGTACTGCAGTTGCAGTAGTATTCTAGTTATATTCTGGTAGTGCTTGTTTTTAAGAAGCATGGGGATATTTATGGTACTTTAAAACTCCAGGGGCCACTACGCATCTTGTTTGAAACCCGTAAATTGCTCAGTTAACTATCCCGGAAGCTCTTAACCGCTCACATGCCTCAGAGACCTCTGTATGTAACCTGCTTGATTACGCCTCCCCAGGGCTCAGCTTGCCGCCCACTGGCGTCGTAGGGATGAAAATCGACAGAAACATTATCAGAGCATTTACACCCAAACGATCACGTGTTGAGCATTGGGAGAGCATGAAACTGTCAGTGCAGTATAACCTCGCCGCACTCTGTTGCTTGAGCAGAGATAACATGCAGGGATTACTTCTTCTGGGTCGATGTGTGTATGATGTATGCAAATACCTTTGTCTAGTAGCAAAGCGTTTAGTAGGCCGTTAAATTCGATTGCTAATGCTAGTGATTGCCAAAGGTGGTTCTGATCGTGGATGGAGACGCATCATAGATCAACCCTCAGAAAACATATACAGCTGCGTTCCCACTCCATTTCCCCATCGCCTCTTGTCTTTTTTTAGAAGCACCATGGGAAACCTGTAACGGAGGGTGGTTCTGTTGTGACAGAAAAGAGCTCCGCGCGAAGGCCAGCGCTCGAAGACCTTAATGAAGAAATGCTTTTTACATTGGTATAAAGCCCTTTGCAAGTTAGGCTGGTGTGCTCGCTTGAAAAGAATGATCAGTAAAGGTTTAAATCCTGGACGGAGAAGAAAGCCAGAATTGACACATGCACAGTGACAAACGTTAAACATCGAGGGATGACTCCCTGCTGCAGAATCGCTTTGTGTCGTTTTGCTTTGTTCTTGCGTCTGACCCTCCTAATTGTTTGGTAAACGTAGATATTCTGCGAGATCCCTTCACAGGCGATATGATATGCCCACTCATTCCCGACATCACTCTCTCAGCTCTCCGGCAGTCAAAAATTCCTCTTTCATTTGTGCACACTCACACTCTCCTCTGGGGCCTCTGACTGTAACAGGGCTCTTGATCTGACACCACTGGTACGCTCTGGGTGTCAGTGCGTACATGCTGCCTCGTATTCAGTTTTAGCCTCGCTCGCTTTTTTTTTACGAGCATAACCGACATTGGATCAGGCACTTCAAACGCAGTTAGCGGTTTATCAACCGCGTTAAGTACCGTCATCATGGTCATACTATCATCAGTGAGAATTTAAATACCGTCTGTGGTCAAGCATGGAGTTTGACCACAAAATGTCTCAAGAAGAAAGGTGTCCCAGGACACAAATGCAGTGAGGAGAGGTCCAAATCAGTATTTATTCAAATTAAAGCTCTGAACAAGCATAAACCTTCAACATTCTTGAACTAAACAAAATAAACTCAAAGCTAACAAAGATTTTTTAAAAGACAAGAACCCAAAAATTGTCCAGTCTTGGTTGGCCTTGTCTCGTCTTGCCTAGCCTAGCCTAGCCTAGCCGGATGATATCCTTCCTCTTTTCCTCTCCTCCCAGGAAGCACTTCCTGGTTTTTAAATCTCACTTAATGAGTCACTCATGTGGCATCATGGGAATTGTAGTGCTGGAGACGAGGGCAGCCATTTACTCCAGTGCTCCGGTTAATTTGCCACACAATCATATACCCTGGAAGGCACAATTTCGATGCAACAAAATATTTAACTGCTTAACTCGCCGTTCAGATTAATGTTTTGAAGACAAAATACGCCCCCCTCTTCCACAAGATAACAATTTAAAAGGATTTCTTTTAATTTCGTTAACTAGAATAAACTAAACTAAAATAAAGGCAACTGTGAGGCAAACTGGCGCCCCTCCAATCCAGGAAAAGCCCAGGAGCAACACCCCTGTTGTGGGCCCTCCGTGCTGCATTTCCCATTATTCAACGCAGCCCTTGAAATGCTAATACAAGCAGCACTGGGAAACATAGTTGTGATCCAAGTTTCTGATGCTAGCACATTTTCTACTGCATAACAGTTATAGGGCTTTAACTGTAACCATTAGGTTGCCGGCTTAAATCCCTCGGAGGAACACAATATTGTACCATCGAAAAACGTATTTCATTAAAATAATTAATTTAAAGAATGACGGCTTTTCATGTAAATTCGCAACATTACATTAGTATCTCTAAATACTTTGTACTTATGGAGTAGTTACTGTGTACTTGCATAGTTGTTACCCAGAAATGTATTTTTAATTATTTAAATTATTTATTGTTTAAGCATTACTTGCGTAACACAGAAAAAACATCAGAAAACGACAGCATTGATAAGTAATGTAACATCCAGTAAGTTACGTTAGTGATGTTTCTATGAACTTGAGGTAAATATAATTACTATTTAATTATTTATATTATAATTTATTATAGATAATTTTAACAATATTGCTGGATTAGAAGTAAAGGGGTGTTAAAAATGATTCCCTGATTCCCCCAAAAAATCTAATACTGTATTGTAATTGGTCTTTGGGAGGCTTCCAATAGTTATATATATTTAAGGGCTCAGGGCACGTTTTGATGCATGGTTTAAATACGGTGTTTGATTTCCGGCCAATGTGTAAAAGCGCCGATTTTCAGCTTCAAAAATTGGATGAAAATCATCATTTAATCTAGGTTTAATCACACAAAGATTGATTATAATGTAAAGAAAATCTGTTCATTCTGTGGGGAGATGATTTCTTGTAAGAACATTTCCCTCTCTGAGATCTGAGGCAAGTTAAACAGTCAGTTATGGGTTTTTGATGGATATGAAAAAGAAAAACAGGATTGGGTAACCAATGAGAAACCAGTGACCTAGGGGACACCTTTGTGTACATTGGCCAACTGTACACAAAGGTTTCTGATCAATAGTGGACGACTGAACTATACATTTCTTGGAGACATTGAGCATCGGGCAACATCTTGGATGTCAAATACAAAATATATTGTTATTGTTTTGAAGCTACTTGTCAATTATCATCTGATTAACACATGGAGACACCATGTAATAATTTCCAATCCCAATAAGTTGAATCAACATTATCTCACGGCAGACTCGTATGAAATCACACAAAAAGATGAATCTAATCTGTATGAAACGCTAAAATGAGGCATCTGGTCTTTGAGGAACTGTAGATAAGACTATTCACATCATTCCTAACTTTTCCAACGACCCGACCCCCGTTATAACATTTCATTCAATCTACCGTTCTGACGTCTTGTATGAGATTTTGTATGATTTCATATGGGATCCTGTTATAAACTAAACAACTAATATGGCTTAAACCCCGTCTCATATACAATAACCAAAGCAGATATGCTATGCCAGAATGGTATGTTCTTGAGTATTATTGTTGTAAGCTAATTTAATATCACCTACACAGCTCAATGAGAAACAGGCTAAGCTCCAGGTCTCAACCCCAAGGCTGTGGTTCTTTTGATCACAGATGTTCTGAAGAGTTCCCCAGCACCCTTTTAGATGATTTTAACCTTCTTTTTTCCTCCCTTTCTCTTTATGGCCCTCCTCGTCCCCGAAGTAGAAGCATACGCAGCAGAAGGTAAGACCACTGTTTTTCTGTTTTCATTTCCACCAGTTGATGGCTTTTTTTCCCCCCTTTTGCCGGCGAAGGCTAGCCCTGTCCATTGGGCTTGTAATGCTGGTCCTCTTGTACGGCGTGCATTGTCAGTGTGGACTGCGGTTATGATGACAGTAGACGGGATGTCATTTAAACAGAATTAGTATAAGAAAGAAACAAACAAACCTGCCCTGACACCTACCCCCCCTCCCCCCAAAGTCTCCCAAATTAAACCCTCAATTGGCTGGTAATGTCTTAGGGGATCATAACCTTTTTTTTTTTTATAACATTTTTGTTGTGGCAGCGTTGGGATGTGTGGCGGGGTTCGGAGCTGCAGCTGAGAAAGAACCCCAGGTGGGTGTGCGAAAGGCTTTTCCCCCTGAGCCGGTCAGATGGAGCCAAGCTTACGGACATCAGCACAAGCAGCTGGGAGGGAGAGTGGTTTTAGCTGGGCTGAACATGTGGCCAGGGTAATTGATAGGCGGCGTGATCTCGGTCATGCTCTACAGCATCTGGAGAGGGATCTGGAGGGAGATATGGCTGTGTTTTCCCTGCCTGGAACGTGAGGTGATGGATTGCCTCTTAGAAACGTCAGGCTTGTGACAAATTGCTTTGAAAACATGGCGAGCGAGACTGGGAATTTGAATTTCTTTTGCGACGATGTTATTCCAACGCATTGGTTCTATGTGCATGACAGCCTTTATGAAGGAGAAACTAGGCATGGGTGTTAGCACAGTCGCTAAACCAAAAATAGATTGGAATTTTGACTGGTTTTACTTGATTAAATGGCCGGATAATCGCTTCCTACGAGGGGTATATTTACTGTGCAGCGCTTATCATTCCCCCTTGTAAATCAGTCCTAAAACAACCGAATTCTGCGACGCCGGTTCTTGGCTCTTGGTCACAAACATAGCAGGCTCGTCACTGTGTTACGCGTAGGAAAATGCCACCCTAGCGGTTCACAGAGGACAGCAGCAGGGGTGCGTCTGGATTGGGTGATCTTGACGCGGGGCGAGCGATGCGCTGACCCACAGTCCGATTACCATCCCTGATCCGTTTCGTGCCGCTGCCCAAGGGCTCGCCGCGCTCCCAGAGGACCCAGCCACTAACATCCACACGTTGCTCCCTTCAGCAGCCCTCCCAAGTCAGCAAAACAGATTCACCCGACTGGGGTTTCCACCGCTGACGGCGTGGTCTCTGAAGGGAATTCAACCAGCTGCATAGCCTCAAACAAGATGCACGAGTGAGCCTAGGCTAAAGGAAGGTATTCACACAGCAAGCTGCCTAGTAGCCACACGTTGTTCAATTCATCCCCAAGGGGTGACAGAGGGGTGGCTGGGCACCAGGGTTGGCAGTTGCTTTAAAAAGCAACTTATAAGCATCATATTGTCGGTAATTCCCTCCGTTCAACTGTACAGTTTCAGCTGGTGCCATTACTACCCAGAGAGGCGCTGTAGCCTGAAATGTAACGCCTAAACGGCCTTTCTGAGGAGTCACCACCATTGGTCCCAGTGCATTAACCACAGTTTATTATTTTGGGTTTGCCCTATTTTTAGACTTGCAAGACTGTAGTTAATCTCATTAGTGACAATGGCCGAGTGTTGGGATGTTTTCAGAGATTGATGATACGAGGAGACCTTGAAAACCTCAGGGATAGTGGCTCATTCGCAGCACAGTGGCCACTGGCAGAAACTGGCGGGGAACTGATGAACTCCGATAGAAAATGACCTGTTTTCATCCTTAACCCTGATGCCAGCGTCGCTCGCTTTTGCCCTGCCTTGGATTCCACTCCAAAATGTTCTTTTCAGTCAGAGAGAGAGGGGGAAGGCAAAAATAATGGAAACGCCAAGCCTCATATGTCGATTGTATATTTGTAGTAGTTTTTGTAAGGTTAAAGATTTATCCCATCTGAATCTTGGGAAATCATCGCAGGATGTGGTTTGGGGTTCTGTGTAGATACGGGTTTATAGATTGAGCAGTAATCTGGTTACTGGATTAGATTTCCTCAGATCCTCCAAACCAGATGGGATGTTTGAAATTATTTTTGTCTATTAGTTTTTTCACATCAATAGGTTGCAATATACCATAAAAATGTCACAAAACATATTTAAACCGTGCCGCCGTTTTTTGTTTTGTTATAAGAGAATAAAAGAGTTCAGCTCTACTTACAGATCATGTGCCACCTTTGTGCATTTCTTAGCTCAAGTGTTACTTCTCAATAGCTGTTCTACCACTCAATGGCGCCTGCATCAGTTATTGTCACTAACTTTGCAATTCTTTTAAAACGGAATTGGTCTCTCCAGTACTAACGCAAAGCCAGGGATGACTCTAGACCGTGGAATTTGCACATTGCCGTGCGTAATGATTGGTCATCTCATATGTGGTAAACAGCAGAGCCTGACACATCTAGAGCCATGTCAGCTCTATAGTGTCCACAAGTAACACTACAAAACCAGTTGTAAATCCTGAACCGGGATATTTTTTAAGACTGCCAATTTCACAACTAACTAGGAGAAAGTAAACACTGGTATTCAAAAAGGCAACAGTCATAATGTTGGAATAATGAATGGCGCTTTTTTGTTAATCATGGTTATATGATTTAATGAGTTTCTTCACATGTATAATCGTAGCAGAACACCAGGATAGATACGCTGAGATTACTCTCCGTCCTCCCGTTTTAGCTGCACTGTTTGATTCATGCCAGTTTTCACTCGGAAGTTCTGGCCATTTGCATCCATAACAAAAATATAACAGTGAGCCATCCTTCACTAAAACCACCAAATGCCATATATATGAAAATAACAATTAGACTTTGTGGAGGATAAAAGAAAAACAGACATATAGCATTCTACCGGATCTCCCTTGAGTTCAAATCCCGTTTTCCTTACCTGGAAAAGTCGCCGACTTTCCCAGTTATTTTATGTCCAGGCGGGAGTAAAGCCGCCAACATCCGCCCCCTCATTCTATTGTTATAGTTTACGCTTTCCCTCTCTCTCTCCCCTGCCGTGGCTGGGCTTCTCGCAGGTCGCCGTGAGTAAGCAGGTTTCTCTTTCATCATAATGAAGAAGAAGAACGTGAAAAGAAAGTCCACAGCGTAACCACTGTACACAGCGTCTCCGGGACTTAAACAAACACCATGCTGGAGTTTAGGTCCCTGTGCCAAGCCGTTCTCCTTGTTGTGGTCTGTCCGTTGGCCGGCCTGTGCTGCTTATCATCCGTCCCTTTCAATTATGTTTCAGAAGAACTGCCGCAGTGGTGACATTTGGTCTTGTAAGCGTTTCAGACCTTCATCTCCCCCTGGGCAAGCGTGTGTGGGTGGTGTATGCGTTTAGGTGTATGATAAATGTCTCACACACACACACACGTATAGACCATTGTTTTTTGGGAAAAAAAGCAGGGTTGGCCGTTTTATAATATTGTCTGGCCATGAAGTAGGCTAGTCTTAGTTTTAATTCCTCTTTGATCCTTTGAACTAATTTGCTATAATTTAGGGAGATTCAGTATTATATAATCAGTTTGAAAACTGGCAGACCTATCCCCCTCACCTACATTCAAGCAACTGCTGTTCAATAATTCAAAAATATCTTCAAAGGCACAATCAATCAAGCAGTTAAGTGGCTAATGAGGTTATCAAGGCCATGATTAGATCAGTCTTAAGTCCACGTATGATTGTCTCTTCTCTGATCCTGGCTTTCCAAAGTCTGGACAAAAGGGCAAATTAACAGCGTAGCGCTTGCACACACACGTTGCCTCCGTCACTCCCGAAATGGTCATCCTGTAATGCAGCAAAACGTACAGCAAACGTACTTTCTGGTTAACGGCTGTGGCTAACTAGTGGGCAGGGAATCTGTGTCCTGCCCCTTTAAGACCGGACAGCCTGACATTCCGGGCCTGAATGTTGATTGCCAACAATCTGCAGCAGAGTAATTGGAGCCTGTTTTTGCTGGTGAACCAGAAGTGTGATTTGACCCTTTGTGAAAAAGAGTTTTGACTGTTTTTGTTCCTGGCTGTGTCGTGTCCCTTTCTGAACCCCTGCTCAAACAATTAAATAAACAGTGTTTTCTTGTGAACTTTCACCGATTGGCTGTGTTTGCAAACCTGCAATTAATGACATTCCCTATGCCCAAGGGGTTGCTACACTGCGGTAACCTGTTTTTCGTTATTATTATTTTTATTTATTTAATATATTTTGATTAAATTATATAATTCCATAGTCTTTGATCCTGGAATGTGCTTGCATCTTCGCAGATCAGTCAAATTTGGTCTAAACTCATTTGAACCTCACACAAGGATTGCTCTTAATGTTCCATTCTCTGGCAGGCTGCTTAGCAACCGCGCAGAGGAAAAAAGGGAAGGTTATTTTATTTCCTTCCCTGCTGGCTTGGCCTGTGTCGGGTCTCACTGTGTCCATGGAGTCTCCTTGCCTGCCGCTTGCTTTTATTTCCGCCTTACAAAGCGAGTGGTTTTGAGTTGCACAAAGGCCAGTCAAAAAGCACTGCTCTTGGAAGCCAAAATGAATAATATTGTATGATGTTGCAGGCAAGACTGAGGAAACTCCAGAGGGGGAAGTTATTGCCGCCGCATCCCCCCTTCAAAAACGGGACTAACATTTCTCATGCACTGTATCTGTCGCTTATCATCAGTCAACAAATTTCTTTGTATATGTAACAACGGGAAAATATATATTTTTTTCTAATGCCGTTGCGTTTTCTTCCCCATTGTGGAAGTGGTGGATCAGCAACTATGGGAAATGGCTGAAATGTGTGGGAAATGGACTGGTAAGAAGGGGTTGAGGAGACTACCTGGGGACTAACTGGCCCAGAATGGTTCCCTTAGTAGGAAACGGGAATAAGCCTATCCTTTGACACATTTTCTATGTTTCATAATGGAGAAAAAAAAGAAAAGTCATGCCTCAGTGAACCTGAATGTTGCTGAAAATCTTTCCCTGATATCCACTGTTCTCAGTGCTGTTAAAATCCTTGGGTGAGCTTGCAGGGCGTTCCGATTGAAACAGGGCAGATGCGTGATGACACGAAACGTGCGATACTGCGCACATTTAAGCCCACACTTCAGTTCTGAGAGGGCCCCCCCCGCTTCTGCTGACAGGAGAGCCCGAGACGCAAAGATGACTTCACGGAAGAGCGCCATGGACACCAGAAACGCTAAGAGATTCCGGCCTTGCGTGGATGATCGAGATAGACGGGGAGTGGCTTTCGCGGTTGTGCTCGCGCGTGCAGCGAATGCCTCGGTCACACAGCAGTTTGTCATAATTAGATTTTCTGGTGGCTGCTGATAACCTCCTCACCGTTTCTTACTCAGTAGGGGACATTCTTGGCCAGGTTAACGCGGCAAGTCATTTATCAAGTCACAATGTCTTCCTAAAAGATATGCTCACTTGTGTTCACTGAAAAACAGAACCTTAACAAAATTCCAGAATTTTAACAACGATCAGACAAATACCTATAGCCCAGTCATTACCCCAGAAATAAGGCGAAATCATCCAACATCCAAGCGAATCAGTAATCAGAAACTGTCCACGAGGGCATAAATTCCTCAAGAATAACTAAAACATGACATGACCATTGATTTATTTAGACAGTTTGACAACATTTTAGGGGTCAAAACAAAGCTAGAGTTTGGACTCAAAAATGTTTCATATAAATATGCAAGTTTTGTCTTCACGGTACGAACCATTTTTTATGATGCTATCTTAACTTAGTCCTCGTATAGTACGTCTCCCTTACAAGGTATCGCCGGTTTACACAGATTTATTCTGGTTCACCTTTTCTGCCCCCCCTTTTAGTCCTGTGTGACAAACCCTTAGCTGTGAACAATTAGCCTCATTTACGGAAGAGCTAGCCCACACATTGTCTGGGTAGAGTGTAATGAGCTTCTGTAGCTTGGGTTGGTTTTTGAGAGGGTAGCCGGGAGCCGTGGCGACTGATTGCGATGAGCTTCTGTAGCTTGGGTTGGTTTTTGAGAGGGTAGCCGGGAGCCGTGGCGACTGATTGCGATGAGCTTCTGTAGCTTGGGTTGGTTTTTGAGAGGGTAGCCGGGAGCCGTGGCGACTGATTTGTGTCCGCGGGCAGAATCCCTTCCCTGGGATGCCATCTGGATAATGCCAGGCAAACAGGTGGCAGCAACAGTCATTTACTCTTTCCCCCCGCTGTCTTTTGACCATTTAGAGCGGGACCGTAGCTCCCCTGTTCGGTGGCAGAGTCCATTATCTGAAAGTGTGTGCAGGGAGAAACTTGCATGCACCTGCTCTTTTAATGACAGCAGGTACCATAGTGTGAGGAGTCATTGCATGGATGGATTGGGTTCTTTTTGCTAGCAGATCCTCATATTTACTAGCATTTATAATCTTTCCTTTGTATTGTTGGAGCAAACCTTTGCCTTAATTTGCTACAAAATGTCCACTGAACCAACTGCCTTGATTGAGTGAGTTTCTGCATGGTCAACGTATGACATTGAATTGAATAGTATCTCATGCAAGATGGAGAAAGAGCACAGAAAATTGCTACCATTGTCCCAACTCGATTCAGTGGTTTTGTGTTGTGGTCCAGCCCAATCCACTATTCACGTACTGGGAGAGCGGTTGTCTGACCTTTCAGCCAAAATGAGTTGTCAGACTTCCGGACGTGTAGCACATGCTAACACCGGGTGGCACAAAGTGTTCCCCGGGACTGGAAATGACCTTTTGCCACACTGAGCTAATCTTTGTATTACCTCCGTTACTGAAACCCATGCTGCGTTCCACTGTGGCTCGGACCTTAGCCTTCCTGCATACCTTTGCTCAAAATGTCATTCCACCCCTTGGCTCCTACCGAGTTAATGAAAGCTGAAACACTGGTACCCTGGCTTTGGATTTGAGGCTGCCTGGGACTCGTTCATTGGATCCTTGATTATCATTGCCGCGGCTGTGATAAAGCTGGGTCCTTCCCCGGTGGGGCGGCTGTGGGGCAAACGCATGGGTCTCCTGCCGTGAAATGGATTCCTGCTTGAGGTGGCCTGCTCGGTCATGCAGAGTAGATTCGGGATTTTAGATATCGGTTTCCATCCCGCCGTCCTCACATGAGGAAACTCATCCTCACGGCTTATCGGAGGCGTCAACTCACAAGGCTGTTTTTCCCCCCCAAATCGTATCATCGAGTCATCCTCGCAGGGACGGCAGTTGTTTAAAGCCATGTGGTAGTTTTTTTTTTTTAAGATGGGCTGTTTATCATTGGAAGTACCAGATCTGCTTTTCGCTTGGCAACTTTACAAAACAAAATCTTAAGAGATGTGCATCATAAGTAGCAGCAATGCTTACCTCTGCAGGATTGTGCGCTCAATATGTCCTGAATTATAAGTAGGTCTGATGGCAGTTTCCCCGATTGCTACTTCATCTATCCTTAGAAGTTTACAGTGGTGACATATACTAACTTGAGAACCGTGTGCTAGCCAGATATCTGCATAGAGGTCAATACTGCATTGTTTCTGTCACTTAAGTGTGTACCTACAATTGCGATCAAATGAAAGTTGTTGCGATTCTGCCTGATCTCCTGGCTATAAAATGAAGAGGAGCATTTTTGTAATGACTCCTGATCGTTTTGAGTCCTCCACCTTTAAAACTACACCAAATATGCATTTGAGGCTTGAGTAGAAATTGGATCATGTGGAGTCGTATTCAGCTGTGGGTCACTTTTTGGGTGCTGCAAACCTCATTGGGTTCACACATGCATTCACGTTAATGCATTAATCTGAACAAGCTGAGTTGTATGTAACACTACACAATACACAGAAAGAAGAGCACCCAATATCACCAACATTCCATTTCATAATATCATAGGCAAAATATCCAAATAGTCAAGCAATGAGTGGGCATTCAGGGCCATTCGGAATTGTGGATCGGAACTCTAACTGAATCCTCTCAAACTAAATAAATGGATAAAAAACGCGTCTGAAATGGATCGTTTGAAATGACGCAGATGTAAGGAGCTGTGCTTAACGATTATTTCTTATTTAACCTTGGTTTGACCGGGATTTCTTTTGATGAGGGGGGGATGGGGAAAAATCAAGGAAAGATCATTCTTTGCACATTTCAAAATTATTGCCGTTGTCAGATGCAGAAACTAAAGGCTGACAATTTTTGTCCCAGTAGGAACATTCCTTGGAGTCTGTGCAGTAGATAGATTGATTGATTGATTGATTGATTGGACATAACACCAGCATATCCCATTACATGTTTAACCCTTATCGTAGTCGTCACCTTGTTCCACAGACATTTTCCTGCTCGTTTGAATAGCTTGTTTTGCATGGCCAAACACGGAAAGACGAACAATGACACGCGTCCCTAATAGATTTTGAGTAGGGATCACCAAACAATAACACGGTGTGACAGAATTCACAAAAAATTGAGGAAAGAAAATAAAAACAGAAGAATGAACCTATTGCATTCCAGAAGACAGTGAAATGTGGTTCCTCTACAATAAAAAAAATAAAATAAAAAAAAATAGGGCATTTTTCCATAGAATCCAGGTAACGGTTCACCAGAAAAATTGAACCGGTGCAGATGAGGAGTTTTGTTCCTTTAGAGGAGATGAAGTAGGACGCAACAGGGTTTTATGTCAGTACGGAGTCTCTGTGTGTATGTTCTTTCCATCTTTGTGTGGGTTGACAGCTTCCGCCCACATCGCAAACATTGGCCTCCGATCTTCTCTTATCAACGCTTCCGTCCCGTGTGCGCTAGTCTGGTGTCCCATCTGCCGGGTACCACCGCTTCCAGGACAGGCCCTGTATGGCCATGAACCCATGTGGGGCTGACCAGTATCAGTATCAGTAATCAGTAATCAGTTTCTCGGGTGGGTAACCACCAAGACATTGGATTGATTTTTGCTACAGAAGACAGAAACGTCCAAAAAAAAAAAAAAGAGTGACAAAATACCTTAAATAACAAGAGAAAGTACAAAATAAAAATCAATAGGAGTGAAGTTAACAGAAATATTATAATATATATACAGATGTGGTTTGTTGGTACCGCTCCACAAAAAAAAAAAGAACGCACAATTTCCTTCAAATAACTTGAAACTGACAAGTCATTGGTATCCATCATTTATTCCATAATTAATAGAAATTAGACTTTGCTTTTGATTTTGTTTTTCAACATAATAAAACAAATAAAAATGGCGTGGACAAAAGTGATGGGACCCTCAACATAATATTTTGTTGCACAACCTTTAGAGGCAACCACTGCAATCAAATGTTTTCTGTAGCTCTCAGTGAGACTTCTGCACCTGTTAACAGGTAGTGTGGCCCATTCTTCCTGAGCAAACTCCACCCGTCTCAGGATTTGATGGGTGCCTTCTCCAGACTGCAAGTTTGAGCTCTTTCCATAGATGTTTGATAGGATTCAGATCAGGAATCTGAGAAGGCCACTTCAGAACAGTCCAATGTTTTGTTCTTATCCATTCTTGGGTGCTTTTAGCTGTGTGTTTTGGGTCATTATCTTATTGGAGGACCCATGACCTGCGACTGAGACAGAGCTTTCTGACACTGGTCCACCTCCATGTTTCACTACAGAGTGCTGAAGTGCTTAGCTAGTAAAAATCGTCTGTCCTCGGTAGCAGAACTGGAAGCAAAATAATCGGCAAAAGAACGGTTCTTCATGGGTTTCCATGGCCAAGATCTCCACAAGCCCAAGACCATCAAATGTGATGCCAAGAATCAGCTGAAATGTTGTAGTTTTAAACACCCGTGGTCAGACAGGTGTATAAATTGAATTATCTGAATTGCGATTCAGAAGCAATGCGTGTCCCCTGACTCTGAATGCAAGGTTTCAGGGCACTTCTCCCTGACATCTCTATTCCAGTTTGTAAAAATTGTTTTGGGCCGGTGACAAGACGAGGGTAAGGAATTGTGAAAAAAGGAAAGGTTGTTGAGCCCATCTGCAGAGATAGTGAACGCTGTACACTGAATTTAGTCCTAACTGAACTAAGGGGCACCTTTCACTCAGATAATTTCTCAGTACTAAGAATATATTATATTGTCCAGCTTCGCTCCATAATAGTTTGATCAAATTGGTCAGCATTCAGGTTTTTTTTTTATATGTACACGGTTGGTCAGGATTTTTTATCAAATAAAATGCAATTGCATTTTTACTTTGGACAGACTGAATGAGCCTATTACCATGTTGTTGTCTAGTGTGTGCTTTTAATGGGTTTAAATAATGCAAGACCTGTATGGATCCTTGAACACCCCCCCCAGGTTCTTTATAGGACCTTGTGGGTAGGAGGGAACTTAATGGAATGCGTGGAGCCAGCAATTAAATTGTGATGGTTACTGGGCACAAAGACTCTTGCTGTTTTCTACCACGTCCTATTCCTCTTTTCCACATGCAGGTACCAAAACCCTTCTAAATCACCATCTATGCTTTTTTTGGTTTCAAAACAGGTGTTGTACCTGGAAAACGGTTCCGTTTTATTTAACTAATAGTTTGAAAAAGTGGATGCATTACTAAAGAGTCCTTGTTAATGTCCACAACACCCTGAGTTTGTTTCTGGACAGTCTCCTAAACTCTTGTATGATTGATTCAGTCAGGTCCCTACATATGTTCAGATGTTTCACGAGGTGCAAAGCACCAAAGCAAAAAAACTAACCGAAGCGCAGCTCCAACTTAACATAATTTGAATTACCTACATTTTAAGCAAACTACCTAATAAATAAATCTAAAAAATAAAAACCGAGACCAAGACAAAACACAAGAACTTGACCTGATGGCGATGTGCAGGGTTTATATGGCAAACAGAAAACCAAATAGGGAGGTGCTGGTCCAATGGGAACAGAAGTGAATGAAAAAAATGCACATGTGTCTGTGGAATGTTAATTGAATGATTGACAAGAGGTAGACGTTGACAGAAAGCAAAGAGTGAAGGCAAACTGTGACAGGATGAAGCAATCTTTCTCACACGTTTTTTTTTTTTGGAAGGGGGGGTAGGTTTGTGTTAGCTTTCTTCATCAATTTATATTTAAATGAGTATGTCACTACCAGACATTTTTCAAATAAAAATCCTCAAATTTGTGAATGTATAATTCAAAATAGATTTTGGATATTAAATTTAATTATATTATTTTAAAGTCAATTTTTAAGTTGCACATGGAGCCTTTATGGTTCATACCTGTTGTGTTTTGTGTTTTTTTAAACACAATAAATGTAACCAACAACACATCGACTTTTAGCCTATTATATATATATATAATATAATATACCTATTAACCAAACCACTCTCATGTGCATAAATGAGGTCCATGGGAATGTCCCCACCAGCTGCATCTCCATCCGATCCCAGCCTAGGCCTCTTGGCACATCCACAGGGCTGCCTGTGTCCCTATGCCGTGTGCCACACACTATTATTTGAATAATAATCTATTAATATGAAGTTGCCTGGTGAAGTAAACTTTCTTCATTTCGATTCACACACAGTAATTTGTGGATGTCTGAGGCAGCTAGTTAGCCGTCTAATGTCAGGCCCTGCGGAATGGCAGTGATTCTATAGGGGTTCACAAGGTACAGTAGCATTGTTCATAACCTGTTCCAGAAGGGACCTGGCAGTTCTATGCATGTTACCCACAGTGTTTTACACCTTGTAGAAGTGCTTTTGCAAAGGCAACAGACCCCGTCTGCGCTCCTCTCAGTCTATTAAAAATTAAGCTGCTCTAATTAGACCTTAATTTCTAAAGAATAAGGCCTCACTGAATTATAAATCAACCAGGTGGGTAACATGGTAATGAATCGCCTTGCACACACCTCACTCTATCTCTCACGTACACACTCTCTCTCACACACACAGTCACACACATACTCTCTCTCTCACACACACACACACACGCACACACACACACTCTTACACGCACACTCTCTCTCACACACACCCACATACACACACTCACACACACTCTCTCTTTCTCTCACTCACATGTACACACACACTCTTACACACATACACACACACACAGTCACACGCGCACACACCTCACTCTATCTCTCACGCACATTTACAAACACACACACTCTCTCTCACGTACACATACACACACACACAAACACATAGTCACACACGCACACACCACACTCTCTCTCTCACGCACATACACACACACCACACTCTCTCACACACACGCACAGTCACTCACACACACACACAGTCAGACACACACACACCACACTCTCACACACACGCACACGCACACACAGTCACTCACGCACACACCACACATACACGCAGTCACACATGCACACACCACACTCTGTATCACACACACACACAGTCACACACGCTCACTCCACACATTGTCTCTCACTCACACACACACACAGACACTCACGCACACTCCACACTCTCTCACACACACGCACACACAGTCACTCACACACACACACCACACTCTCTCTCTCTCTCTCTCTCTCTCTCTCTCTCTCTCTCTCTCACACACACACACACACACACACACGCGCATCTATTTGCAGAATCCTTTTAAGAAGCACGTGTCTGCTTGAAGGCCACTCTACTACCTTATGTCATCTTCCACTCAATCTCTTGCTCGATTTCTCTTCATGCCTTGTAACAAAACACTTACTTTCCCAATCACGTAATTATGATGGCCATTATTACATTCATTACTAGAGTCACTAGGCTATTTTGGTGATGATCTGGGAGAATTTGAAATAGGAAAATGTATCCTAAACCTCATACTGCCGAGTAAAAAACACTCGTTCCCCATGAACAGTATTCAGTAAAATTAAATTTAAATAATAAATGAGCTATACACTGGTCAGCTATAACATTATGACCACTGAGAGGTGAAGTGAATAACACTGATAATCTCCTTATCATGGCACCTGTCAGTGGGTGGAATATATTAGGCAGCAGGTGAAGATTTTGTCCTCAAAGTTGATGTGTTAGAAGCAGGAGAAATGGGCAAGCGTAAGGATCTGAGCGACTTTGACAAGGGCCAAATTGTGATGGCTAGACGACTGGGTCAGAGCATCTCCAAAACTGCAGGGGTGTGGGGTGTTACCGGTCTGCAGTGGTCAGTACCTATCAAAAGTGGTCCAAGGAAGGAAAAGCGGTGAAACGGCGACAGGTTCATGTAAGGCTCAATGATGCACGTGGGGAGCGAAGGCTGGCCCGTGTGGTCCGATCCAACAGACGAGCTACTGTAGCTCAAATTTCTGAAAAAGTTAATGTTGGTTCTGATAGAAAGGTGTCAGAACACAGTGCATCGCAGTTTGTTGTGTATGGGGCTGCGTAGCCGCAGACCAGTCAGGGTGCCCATGCTGACCCCTGGCCACTGCCGAAAGCGCCTACAATGGGCACGTGAGCATCAGAACTAGACCATGGAGCAATGGAAGAAGGTGGCCTGGTCTGATGAATCACGGTTTGATTTACATCACGTGGATGGCCGGGTGCGTGTGCGTCACTTACACCAGGATGCACTATGGGAAGAGGGCAAGCCGGCGGAGGCAGTGTGATGCTTTGGGCAATGTTCTGCTGGGAAACCTTGTCCTGTCATTCATGTTGATGTTACTTTGACACGTACCACTTACCTAAGCTTCATTGCAGACCATGTATACCCTTTCATGGCAACGGTATTCCCTGATGGCAATGGCCTCTTTCAGCAGGATAATGCGCTCTGCCACAAAGCAAAAATGGTTCAGGAATGGTTTGAGGAACACAACAAGTGGACTGTTATTGCCCAATCAAATCTGATGACTGATAAATCGTAAACTACATTAAGCCTCTTATTTTATCATCAACTTTGAGAGCTAACTTGAATTGAATTTAAATTTAAGAAAAACAAATCAACTAGTAAAATGCATGCAAATAAGTCCAAGCCAACTCATTGACCCCATGTATCTGAACAAACATGAACAAAAAACTAATCTTTCGTAAGAAATCTTTTTACTTTAACCGTACATACTTCCTACTCAGGGTCGTCTCATTCCGTTCTATTTGTATGGTCTTCAGTTTGTAACCTTTGTATTCCAATAATTATGTCTAGAGTTTTCACTGTCTCGCTACGTCCTGTGATCCCTTTTTTCGTTACATTCAGTTTATAATCCAAACCAATCCAATGAACCTGTTTGGTAGCATCGCTCCTCTTGGCGTATAAAATCCTGCTTTCCCCGACTAATCGTTGGGTTGGCCAAACTGTGACGAACATGGCAAATCCTTTTATACAAGATTTCTGTTCCCAAATAGTTATACAAGCTTTGCATGTAAAAATACTTTCCCGAGAAATACCTAATGCACTCAGCTACTCTGATGATAAAATTCGTTTTTTATCCGCTCAGGGTTATTGTAGGTTACTTTTTTAAACCCTTATGTTAAATCAGAAACTGTCGTCATGAAACAAAGATAGCAGCAGAATTGAAATCGTGCTAACCCAGCCCTGTCAATCAATGTAGTGAATGTAAACAAACTGGAATAATAAGAAAGGATACTTGACTAATGTGACCACTTTAAAAGGGCTAACAATAGGTTTTTTTTTACATTAAAAATGAATACATTATTACTGCATTATCCCTGCGTAGGTTCACGATAACCCACTTAAATTTAAATGAGATACGGGCAGCTCAATTCAAACAGACACAGAGTTGCTCTACTAGACTAACAAGACGCGAGAAAGTGACGCGCACAGGCGCAAGTGCATGCACGTTTCTTGTCTGGAAAAAAATAAGAATTACAGAAAGTAAACAAACTATTATCAGTAATACTAAAGCCCGTGTGCGCGTATAAACGTTTAATCATTATTATTGGTAGTAGTATTTTTCTGGCCTGTGAGGCTGTGTGTGTTTTGTGTTTGTGTATTTTGTATGCCGTCGCTTTCTGGAGCTCGGATTCGTTCATATTTGTGCACGCAATAGTTGATTCATCCTGGAAAAGTCTGCAAGGGAACTGAGACTTGGGAGAAGATTTGTTTTCCAGCAAGACAACAATCTCAAGCAGACAGCCAAAGCTACACAAGAATGTTTTCGAAACAACAAAGTTAATAAAATCCTTGAGTGGCCGAGTCCATATCTCAACTCAATTGAGAATCTGTGGATGGATTTGAAAAAGGCTTTGGATCCCTACACAACATGACAGAGCTTGAGCAGTTTTGCAAAGAAGAACGGGAAAAAATAGTCCAGACGTGCCAAGTTGATAAAGACCTATCCACATTGGCACAAGGCTGTAAATTGCTGCCAAGGGTGCATCTACTAAATACTGACTTGAAGGGGTGAATACTTTTGCAACCAATTATGTTATGTTTAATATTTGTTAGAAATTAAGACTAATTGGTAGAAATGTATTTTGACTTTGATTGAAAAAGTCTTTTATGTGTCAATAAAGTAAAATTAAGTTCATTATGATTCAATATTTAAACAAAATAAAATATAAAACATACAAGGGGGGGTGAATACTTTTTATAGGCACTGTATGCAGTGTATAAATGAAACAAATATTAACCAGTGAGGACCTGAGTTGATAGCACAGCACCTTCTGCCATTTTTGGACGGTTGTGCAACATTGCGTCGCCTCAGCAAGAATAAACTACGGTAGCATTCAAAAGCAAATATGTGATGAGATGCAAGGGACGGTCTTTGAGCCACGAAGGTGATCAGAGTCATTCCCGTCTACTAGGAGCGCGGCAAGAAGCTCCTTGCATCTACTCTATGGCCAAATTTCACCCTCTATCTCAGCACCCATGATGGCAAATTCAAACCTATTTTTAGATGTTGAGATTCAGTCCGATTCCCTGACAAAATTTGGTAAATTGTATGAGGAAAACCGCCAAACTGCCAGATTTTGTTTCTGCTACTCTTGGGAACAGTCAAATAGCAAAGCTCCTGTCAGCGAAGTAATATCCGGGGATTGTGGGGAACTAGGAAGCCTTTTAAATTCAAAGCCCCCAGACCATGTAATGCCTTAAAAGTGAGAAGTAACACCTTGAAGTCAGCAGGGTTCTTTATGGGTAACCAGTAAACGGATGCTAAGACTGGTGTAAAATTCGACATGTTATTTAGTTTTGACTAAAATCCTAGCTGCAGCATTTTGCATTTTGGTTATAGCGGTTTTGTTGCACTGGGTGGACTGCCTGAAAGATTACAATACTGTAATATGAGATATTATAATATAAGATAATATTCTACATGAGACAAAAATATGAGTACATTTGTTTTTCTGTACCCTTTGCTGGATTTTAGCAATAGCAGAAAAACGGATGAACAAATGCTTACCTCGTTATATTTTTAACCTGGTATTAAAATGAGAGATCTGGGTCAATTGTTACCCTAAGGTCTTTGATAAGCAAATTTGGAGGCACTGAATAGCCATCAAAACTCATTGTATAATGTGTCATGCTGTTACGTTGATTTTTAGGTCATGGGACTATCTGTACAGTTTGCCAGAATTTAATAGCAGAAAGTTGCCAACTAGTGTTTTAAATCCTTGAGGCAAGGTTCTAATTTGGCAATATGCTTGTTTCACAGACAGCCGTTTTCACAGCAGTGGAAATGGATCCAATGCTTACAAATGACATCACCTAGTGGTACTATGTTCACGTTGAATAGTCAGGGAGTGGAGACCAAACCCTGTGGGACACCCAGTGAAAGGTTCTCCTTTTATTTGCTCAACATGAAATCTCTCTGTTAGGAATGATTTAGAACCAGGCGAGAGGACTCCTCCTCCCCTTTGACCAATATCTCTTTCAAGGATTCAAAAGGATCTTCTGACTATATTTGCAATTATTCAAGAGGATCTAGTGGTCAATAGTGTCAGAGGCAGCATTAAGTTTAAGAAGCTCTGGTGCAGACAGAAAGCTTTTATCGGAGGCTATAAGGATATCATTGAAAACTTTAATCACTGCTGTCTCTGCACTATGGCCAGGCTTTAAAACCTGCATGTTAATTTTCATAAATTTTTTTAAATTATAGCAAAAAACTTTTGCTTTTGTTTTACATTTTTTTTTTTTTTTTTTTTTTTTTCGAGTATTTTTGATGAAAAGGGACGGTTTAGATGTTGGTTGAGTATGTGTTTGGTTTCTTTCTAAATTGGGTTTTAACAACAGCCAGTTTAAGTGATTTGTGTACAAAGTCTGATGATGGCAGCGTGTTAATGACTTTTGGTAGGTTCAGAAGGTTCAAGGAGGAGATCCGTTATTAATTTTGTCGGTAATGGGTGCAGGGTATACATTGTTGATTTAGAGGACGTAAGAGATTTTTCAAATTCATGTAGATCTATAGGGCAAAATGCTTATCTGTCTATTGCTATTTTCGCAAACAGGCATATCATCAGACAATGTCAAAGGGTTTAACATTTCTACTCTAATTTATTCAGTTCAAGAAGTTAAATAAATCATTACTAGTGTGGTGTTGGGAAATATTTAAACAATCTGCTGCATGATTATTTGTTAATTTAGCAGCAACTGTTTTCTGCTTTAAGTTTTAATGATCTAGAGAAAGAGGGAAAACTTGTGTTGTAGCAGTCTCTGAGGTAGATTAAATGAATGCAACTTGGATCGTGCTTTTTTTCTCTGTCTCTTACTTTTCTATGCAATTAAAAAGATGAGGTTGGGGAAACTGAAAAGGCACGAAGGCCTTAGTCTCTGCATGTACATCAACAAAGCCATCAATGGAAAAAAAAAAAAAAAAAAATCTTCTGTTTGGCAGCAAGCAGTAAATTGAAAACGGATGGCCTCCCTGCAATTTAAATGAGAGGATTCACAAGCCTGTGGTGCTGAGCTGTTTTAATGCATTTTTATCGCTGGAATTCTGAGTCCCATCAGCAAAGGCAAATAACTTGGTGATGAAAAGACTCTCACAAGACCCCCAAAACTGAGGTTAGCATATAGCACTTGTCGGGAGTACTTTTCTCCTTCTCTGCACCTGATCTCAGTGGCAGGTTTAACTCAGGTTTAGTAACCTGTTTGGTAGCAGACGGTACTTGGCAGGAGTACCTTTCCCATGTTGTACCCAATCTCTGAATTTAAAAATTAAAGACATACCAGCTCTGCATTTACTGAAGGAAAGATAAACTCACCTGATGGTTTTCATCAGAATGTCCACAACTCATTTGCAGCAAATACATGACGTTCCCCACTAACATTTATAACATAACCGATTTATTCCACACACAACCCTCCTTCCCCTCCTCCACGTCCCACACACGTGTTTTAGCAACCAAAACACGCCATGAGAGGATGACAGGCAAATGTGCGGCCATCAATTCGAAAAGGCGGCTTTCAAAATGGGACCATAATCTCTATTAATTCTGCCTGTGATGAGCAGCTCCTCTTCACCGTGTGTGCATCAAAAGGCTGTAAATTGTAGTGGGACATGCTGCTGAAAATGGCATTGAGGATTTCACATTTTCAAAAATTGGAATTGGATTTTGGATCCTTTTGGAGCACTCAAGATCTTTTTCTTTTTTTTTTTCTTCCAAGGGCCAAACGTTCTAAATATCAAAGATGGCACAAATTAAATCGGACTCGAAGGAATTCTAATTTTGTTTTTATTTCAATTGCTATAAGACGTGAGTCTGGGCTGCCATCTGAAACCTTTTTATGAATAATAATAAAAAGTATACACTGCAATTATGCCCAGCTGCATTAAAGCGCATCTTGCAAACCCAAAGGATCTTCCAAAAAACTTAAGTACAAGGTTTTAAAGGCCTTCGAACACACTGCAGTTGTCTTTTCAATGGGATCTCCATTGACAGCAATCTCTCATAATTTAGCAGCTCACTGAAGAACCTTTTGTGTTGGCAGATGCGTGGTCAATAGCCATGTGGTCTCGTTTCAGATGCTCAGGAGAGTGGCGGCTGAGTGCAGGGTTTCATGAATAGCACAGTCTATTTAACGGAAAACACTCAGGCTCAAACCCCGATTGGTGGGCTGCTGGGAATTCTATAGCACCATTAGCATCGCAAGACTGAGGCTCAAAGAAGTTTGCATAGTTTTATTCATCCCGTTTTTATTTTATTTAGTACCGTTGTATTTTTCTCCACGACTCTTTCATTGATGTTTTTTATTTTCACGAAGACGCTTTGTAACTAAAATCTCTATTGCGAGAACTCTTCTGCACATTATTGCATCTCCCCTGTATCAAACTGCTGCAGATACGTCGGCAAACGGGATGCGCCCAGTGGTGTTTCCTTTACGGTGCCCCGCGCTTGAGAGTTTGCGGTTTGAGCAGAAACCTTGATTGCTGATTGGTGGGCGAAAAGAATCCCCTCCCACTGTTTTATTGCCATTGGGCCGATTCGTTTTGGCGGTGGGGTATCAGTAACCGCTTCAGTAGCAAATCTCAGCAGCCTCCCTATGAACCTACTGAAAACGGCAACTGTTATTATGATTATTATTATTATTATTATGATTATTATTATTATTATTATTGCCATCATCATAGTGGCGAACCATATAGTCTGGAACCACATAATGCCTAGAGCCTCGTTCTGCTATTTTATCTCTTTCTGTCTCCGCTGTGACCAGGATGCACTCAAGTCCAGACTGTTCAATAGATTGGCGTGTGATGTGCAGGTTTACCTCCCTAAGCTTGTTTAGGGATTCTATCTAATCACCTAATCACCGGTATCTAAATGAATAATCTTCACACCTGAGATTATATACCCAACTGCCTAATCGCATCGGCGAGGATGTAAACACTTTTATATGTGTCAGTCATGCAAGAGGAAGAGAGAACTAATCAGCGAATCCCTAATCAAATAATTACATCAATCACGTCCTCCTCAAGTTCACTGTCTGGATAATCAATTACTATTAATAACACTTTGAAGTAAAATAAGTCTTAAACGAATATTTAAACAAAGAAAATTAACATTATTCGTCTTATCTGACACAATGAATTTATTGAGTTTGAGTTTATGTAAATAATTAAAATACAATTAGAATACATAATTATGATTATGAACACTAGCTTGAAAGGGGAATTAATTGAACGTTACTTTTCGGGAAATGATGTTGCCAACTTGACTTTGATTACTTGGTCGTAAGTTGTTTTAAGGAGACAAGGTCAGTGTGATGCGCCGTCACGCGTGAGTTAAAAAAATTAATCTAATATTTAATGGCTAGTGCACTTTTCGCTCCATCACAGAGAAGGCTACTGTAAAAAAAAAAAAAAAAAAAGTTATATTAATCTGAGAGAGACATTTCTGAGGTCCGACCTAACCTCCTTCAGCTGTCAGCGGACAGCTGTCTCCTGATTCCCGTCTTTCACCTCCCCACTCCTTGCTCCCTCCAAGCAGGCCGGCTTAGTCCCAGCAGGCCTGCGGGGAGAGAGATAGGCGGAGAGGTCAGGACAGGAAGGCGGAGGGTGGTTTGGTGCGGCGTAGCACGGGATGCTGTTGACACTCCAGAAATGGCGGCTTAGTGGTCTGATAAACAACTCCACAGTCAGACTAATGTGGGGTCGCTCTCCAGATCATGCATGCCCGTCAGGCTTCCCGTCCCTGTGGACACACCATAACACTGAGTCCACATGCAGTCATGGTGTATACCTAACTCGGAGAGGCACTTGAGTCTTCATAAGTGCCGTTGCAGGGGGGGTTAACTGGGTGACGTTGTAATGGGATGTTAAATATAGTTTTTGTTTAATTTCTGTCGTCTTTTAATTGATATTATTAACGATGATATGTTAAGATATAGCTCACATTAGGTTTATTTGTGGTAACAAGGCGGCACTCATGGACGATTATGTTTGTAAAACCTTATCTTTTGCGCCACCTTCTATAAAAGTTGGGCTGCAAACACTCACCCTGCTCCATCAATCCACCGTGCCATCCCACAACTGCTCTTACTGCTAGTAGTATTGCCTGAAGTAGCATCAATGGTAATAGTAGTAGTAGTAGTAGTACAGTAACTACATTAATGTTATCAGTAGTAGCTGGTAGTACCCAAATGGTTTCTTTTCCCAAATGTATTCATTTACACTCTGTATTTCCAATGCAGGACATGCTTCTGCAAGTAGATTTACACCAATGTCTGTCAGGTTACCTCAGCAGAGACGTAAAACATGAATCCAGTCGCAGAGAGTGCCTGGGCTATGTCTTTCACGTGCAGAGGGAGAAAATGCATGGAAATTGCTATCAGTGTCCTAAAAAAGCATTAGGACACTGATGCTGTTTGCTTTCTTGACACGACGTGGCTGCTGTTTTTCCTCTTTGAGGGGACTGAAATTCCCCTCATTATTTACAATGGTGTCCAGTTAGTGCCACATACAGTTGTTTTATGGATTAGGAGCTGCCATGAAAGGATGACGGGATGTATGGCTTCTGCTGGGTGCCAACAGATAAGAAGCAAAGTGGCACACCCAAAGAAGAAAAATGTATTTAAGACTTGTGTGCATTCACCACAACGCCTGGTATTAAATGCAGCTTGTCTATTAATCTCTGCATCGCACAGACATCCATCTGATAAATAAAAAAATAAAACACTCGCTAACACCTACTATATTATTTCTGCGGCTCACTGCCTAATGCTGTTGGACCTGGAGATCAGCGGCAGATGCTAGTATAATTCTTTGCAAAGTGGGGAGGCACCTGGCAGGGTAATGCCAGAAGACGACCCTCTTCTGACCCCCGTTGTTTCCGCGTGTCTCCCGGCGTCTCCCCCTGCCGCAGCCCCATGCCTCTGGACGGCATGACGTCCGCCACGTGTACGTGACATGCTGACTGACAGTCGGGGGGGGCCGTGTGAAGCAGCCCTGGTTCCGGGAGATAAGAGCGGAGATCCCAAGTGCACAGGCACACATAAACACACACGCGTGCGAGAATGTCGTCTGCTGCATAGTGTCACACTGTGCGCCTCGCTGTCCAAATGCTGTTGGTTTATTCTCTAAGCACCGCTAACGACAGTGCTCTTGGTCCTCAGCCACTGAAAGCGATGTGATTTCACCCAGACGCACAAACACACAAACAGGCATGCATTGAGGCTTTTCCTGGAGAGCTCGGTTGAACGTTTGCTCTCACATATGTATAGAGGTGTGCTTCTTAACACACGGGCCGTGCACTAGAGACGGACTGCAGGTGCTATACTGAGTGTAATTCAGAGGGCTCGTTATATACTGTGGCCTTAGGGGGAGTGCTGGCCTGACGCTCATTCTTCTTTGCACTCACGTTGATTGACCATAATAGTATTTGTTACCTTGCTCTTTTGGGATACGGACATATGGTACTGCTAAAACCATAAACTCACTAATGACAGGGTTCATATAAATCCATAGGTATCAAACCAAAGCACAATCGAAAATAAACAAGTGATTTTCTATGGTTCCCACGCTTAACGCCTAATAACGAATGTTATTCAAATAACGTTATTTGAAGAGTACAGGTCTCTGTAAATTCTGCATAATTAGTTATCTTTGGATTTCCGGTTCAGGTAGCGTGGAAGCTGGAACTCCTTTCTTGACATAGAAAGGAGTCAAAGAGCAGACAATCTACCCAGTTTTTGAGTGCCAAGCTTACTGGTGTAATGGAGACTACGATCAGTCAACCAGGCTTGGACTGGACTCCCAGTGCTTATAGACGGATGGATGCCTTCACAGCGGCTCTAGAGAGATTTCCGTGCTCCTCTTGGCGTTGATGTCCATGTTGAGGTCCCACTTGGTCCCACGTGGTCCCACGTTTCCATAAAAATGACTTGTTGGGGAATAGGTCCACAAAGCACCCTACTCAACAAAGACGTTGCCACCTTCGCTCCTGGCGGTAGGACAAAAGCACCGTATGATTCAAGTGTGTTGAGATAAAAGGAAACCTTGTTGGCAAGGTCTAGTGCTGGGCCCACAGCAGGCAATCGAAAGAGCGGGGATATGCATTTTACAGGCGTCAGCTTCTCAAACAAAGTATCCCTATCTGCCTGATTCCTTCATCACCCAAATGTTTTTGGAGAAGGTAGAGGTTTATAGCACAACATAATCGATACCCATACAATAGAAGCAGAAAAAAGTAATGGAGAAATTCTAATAAATGTTTCCTTTCCTCTATAGTGAAAGTGAATCACAGAGAGCGTGGGGTACTTTAAGTGTTTAAATGTTTGCAATCTCAGAGACACCAATTTAAGAAAATGCTGCTTCTGCGAGAAGATGAGGCAACACTTAAGATGCCTTAAGATGAATTTTCATTTGCAACCTAAGGGTTTGTTCCAGGACCTTCTGAGGTATTGATAAATACTCACATATAATTTATTTATTTAAGTCTAACCATTGAAAATTGATACGTCAATATGTTACGTTAAATGTTCCTTAGATACAATTTTTGGGTAGGCCTGTATTATTAAAACAATCTATTTTACTGGTCTAAGACAAACCTTATGAACCCCAAGTTCATGTCCGTTCTGAACTTGATGACAGACAGGAACCTGCATTGGTCATTGGCAGATTTTGCCCCCCATAGTCTTTGGACAGTAAGATATAATAAACAAAATTATAAACAAGAGACCAGACAAACTTTTGGGTAATACTGAACTCACAGAAACTATACAATACAATATCAAGCACAGTTTTGGGTGTGCTAGATATATGCATCCCACAAACGCGGCGTGCTCTCAGTGTAGGAACCAGAATACCTTCCTGAGTACCTTCCTGAACACCTTCCTGAGTACCTTCCTGAACACCTTCCTTAACACCTTCCTGAGTAGCTTCCTTAACACCTTCCTTAACACCTTCCTGAGTAGCTTCCTGAACACCTTCCTGAACACCTTCCTGAGTAGCTTCCTGAACACCTTCCTGAACACCTTCCTGAACACCTTCCTTAACACCTTCCTGAGTACCTTCCTGAACACCTTCCTTAACACCTTCCTGAGTAGCTTCCTTAACACCTTCCTGAACATTTTCTTGAATACCTTCCTGAACACCTTCCTTAGAACCTTCCTTAACACCTTCCTGAGTACCTTCCTGAACACTTTCCTTAACACCTTCCTGAACACCTTCCTGAACACCTTCCTGAGTAGCTTCCTGAACACCTTCCTTAACACCTTCCTAAACACCTTCCTAAACACCTTCCTTAGTACCTTCCTGAACATTTTCTTGAATACCTTCCTGAACACCTTCCTTAACACCTTCCTGAGTAGCTTCCTGAACACCTTCCTGAACACCTTCCTGAACACCTTCCTGAACACCTTCCTGTCTGTTCCCCAGTCAGAGGCTTTTATCAGCACGGGCTGTAGACCACACATAGCATCTGTCAGTCTCAGCAGCTAATCCACCATCCCTGTGAGGGCCTTTGGAACAAGGCGCAGAGGTGGCGGCTGCTTCCTCGCTCCTCCCCCACACTTAGCTCACCGCCGTGTGCTGGCACAGTTTGGTTCCACTGATCACCGGCCAGAGTGGAGGTGGTGTCTTTGCGGGGGCAGGTGGACCGCTGTCACACAGTAAGGCTGTGGGATGAAGTCTGCTGACCCCAATGGTCGACGTGCAGCTCACATTCACCCGGTGGCTTTTTATCCAGCTGGATATATCCTGGGATAGAGAGGTTTTCTGTTGTAGGACAGTGGCCCTGTCCTACAACAGCAAACTCTGTCTTTCATTCTGCATGTCTTCCCGCCTTTTGCTTTGAACACCAGCTGTTATTGCTGAGCTATTGGAAATCTCCAAAGGACAATGAATTGCAAACAAGCTATCATTTTGCCAATTTTGCCATATAAACTTGTGATATAGGTTTTTACACTTTATCCTTTGTGATATAGCTGATGTTTAAGGCATCAATATCAGTTTAGCACTTGGCTAAGGGAACAACAGAAATTGGATGAGAGCTAGCCATATGCTGGTGGCAGCTTCAACTACGCCAAATAAAATGGTGTTTTTAGGTTTTTTCCAAAAAATTATGGAATCACCAATTTTTTACCCAAAGCACATGGTTGGAGCTACAAAAGAGTGGCTTGAATCCTATTGATTTCAAAGTTTTTGAGCATTTTTTTTGAGCACCTGAATATATATATATATATAGTAGGACACTGTAGTAAAATAAAAACAATTAAATATTCTAAAAATGACCTTCTAAGAAAGAGCCAGAGACGAGAAAGATGGAGAAAGAGAGAGAGTCAAAGAGAGCCGGAAAGTCTGAGTCTGAGGACTGGGTGAGTGTCTGAGAACAGCTAAGTCAATATGGCTGCTGTCATGCTAGGAGGAACACAGGAGCTGGTTGCCATGCCAACACCGAGAGGGTGGTGCATCGCACTGCACGCTCGTACAACAGGCCTCAAAAGCCATCAAATGAATTCTTAAAAAATGGTGCTGCTCTCTCCACAACCAAGGCTAAATAAAGCCAGAACCGGACCCGTCTGGTGCCGCTCTCTCCACAACCAA
>JAOYSI010011034.1:0-10065 GCA_025775065.1 Hiodon alosoides | reverse complement strand
CTGTGATAAGAGACTGAGAGACTGGTCGTGATGCCTGTGATAAGAGACTGAGAGACTGGTCCTGATAACTGTGATAAGAGACTGAGAGACTGGCCAGATGAGTCTAGATTCCACATGGAGAATAGAATCCTCTGAGAGTACAGAATCCACTGAGAGTATTGAAGTTCAGTGGCCATAAGTTAACATTTTGAAACAGGCACACCGCTCACCTTGTGGGGGACAGTGGGCAAATACGAGCATGAAAGGAGCAGATGCCTGGCAGGGGAGCGCACAGAACTGCTTGGGAGAAAAAGGCCGTAAACTTAGCGAATGGTGGAAGGAAGCGATGGGGAGCGGAGAAAAGGTGGAGAAAGGCGGAGGGGAGCGGAGGGAAGGAGGAGAAAAGTGACCAGCATGGGATCCTCCGCGATCTTGTGCTGTTCATCCTTGGTGACACTGAAGACCGGGAAAGTTTTGCCAGTCTTCAACGGCGTAGTGCTGCATTGACAGGCAGACAGACATTAAAGCACCACCCCTACGCTGTTGACATACAGGGTTTCTTTAGATGTTTCAACATTTTAATCCCCCCTCCGCCATAAAACTATTTGAAAGTATTCACAGGGGACACCTCTAAATGATGATAATCACAACAGGATGAACTATTCATCCGGTGCATTTGGCCTTGTAGTTTCTTTTAAACATCAAGTATGAGCACATATATCTTGCCACTGGCGGGGATTTTAAATTAAATTAGAATTAAAATTAACCCAAGAAGGTTGAAGTGGGGAAAAAAAAAAAAATCATGAATTAAAGATGAAAAGGATCAACGCTTGGTGAGGCAGGATCTTAGACGGCAAATTAAAGAGCTGGCTTCACAGCTGTAGGAAGCCCCTCGCTCTTTAATGCTTAAATTTATCATCTAAGGGACTAACGGACATGCCCTGTAGAGCCAACCATTGAAGTAACAGTCCAAATTCAGGCCAACGCCTGGCCAACTGTTGGGTCTGGAAAAGGCCTCGCTCTGCTCTGGCACACCGTTTTTTCCACCTGTCTGTATATGCACGAATCCTTCATTACATTCTGGGTTTAACCGGCCATGGAGCCATGGGTTTGACCCGTTCTGCGCGGTGGCGAGGAAGAAAAGGTTGGAAGAGGTCAATTTCGGGTTCTGATGTGTGTGCAGCTGCATGAACTGATGCCCTTTAACATTTTATAATGCTTTCCGTTTTTTAATCATCCCACTGTTTTAGCATTAAAGGTGCTCTGCGGTAACATACCTTATTTAAGAGCACTGCATTTCTGGAATAGGGAGAGAGAGAGGGAGAACCTGAGAGGTGTATGTGTAAAAAGGTCTTTTTAAAAAAATGACTTACAAAGCCTTCTGCATCTCAGTGTCCGGGTTCTACGCTTCTCAGGTCCGGGTTCTCTGCAGAGCCACGGGGGAAGTCAGACTGATCTGTCAATCAGCCCAGTTCTTTTCATTACAGCCACCACCCAGCCCCTGCCACTTTCACCATCGCAGCCATTTGACCCAAACATTCCCCATTCCCCAGCAGTACACTGCACATTTGATTGGAGGCTGGGGGGGTTAGATTCTTAGAGTACTACTTTCTTGAACGGATGCAGGGTTTTTAGATATATTTATTGATGTTTAACAGTGGTTGGTTGAAAAGCCTTTTTTTCCCACCTATGTGATGTGTAATTGTGAGGTTTTTTTTGTGATATCCATTAGTTAGTATCAATTTGGTTTGATCTTGGTAGATAATGGCCTTGCTAACATGAAAGACCTATCTACCTCCAGTCCATCTGTGTGAAATTGCTTGAATGATATCTGACACGTATGTTAAATGTTTGAAGTGTAGGCCTCTGCACTGTGTCAAAACCGTTGTCGAAGGATGAAATAGTTTTTTTTTTTTTTTAAAGGAGCATTGGACAGCCTCTTTGTGACTTTGAGAATATTAGAGTAATTGTTTTTGAGGTAGTCCACGGCTCTATAATTACACAAGACTAGCTCCTAAAATACTACACACATTGCTTACGGATCATAGCTTCCATTTGTCGATGCCCTGTGGTGTCATATATTATTTTAATACGAATGAACACGTTAGCATAGAACCGTTATTATTACGAACTTTTTAGATCAGGGTGCACAAACATCAGAACCCTTGACTGACCGGAAAACTCAAATAGCTGTGATGAATAACTCTTCCTCCCCCTGTTCTTCAGAGTTGCATTACAGGCTGTGTTGAGAAAGAGATGCATTAAAGTCTGTGTTGAGAAAGAGTTGCATTACAGCCTGTGTTTAAGAGTTGCATTACAGCCTGTGTTGCTCGGGTGTATGTACCACTGAAACCCTGTACTGCGTCTCATCAGAGCGGCCCCAGCCCATTTGTCCTGGTGGTGCTCAACGACTCCTGTTACTGTTTTATAGTGCACGCAAAGAATTGCAAGTAATTACACAGATGGATTGATTTCACCCCTTGCATGTCTCGGCCTGCAGCGGTGCAGTGCAGCCAGGGCACCTCGCAGATTGCGAGCGTCTTTAAAACTCGTCTCGCCACCTGGCTCTTCTCTGCTCTCTCTGTAGGGCTGTGGGAGGGACTCGATGGTCCTGCATCATGTGGTGCCCCTTTCCCCCGAAATCACTAGCTCTTTGGTGGTAGCAGAGGCTGGTGTTGCTTGAGGGATGTGGACTGGATGATACAGAAAAGGTCGTATTTTCCTACGCAAGGCAGTGTGCGTATTAATTTTGCTTTCCGAAACCCAAATGTGATTATGATCCAACGTTAATCTAATTTAATCTAATTTAATCTCATTTCTATTTTTGTGAAACTTTTGATAAAACCAGATATGTAACTATACATCTGATGGACTAATAGAGCGTGCTAAGAAGACTACGGGCGGCTATGCTTCGCGTAATGCTGAAGTCAGTTACGAATAGATTTGTCCCAGGTTTATGTCCTTTTCTAAAATCCACCGTGACACTCATGGCCATTTTCCTCCACTGTGAAAAAGAGCACGGAGAGGAAGGGCTCGGTGTTTTGAGCTCAGCAGATGTTCAGACTCGTCGTCTGTCAGTTTGCGGCTTGTCTTCGGTGGACTATGTTTTGATGTCTAATGTCTTGCCAGATTAGCCTCCCTGATATGGTGCTTTTATCCGAGTTCGAAGTCACTTGGCGTAGCACCACTGTTTGGCCAGTCAAAAAGACGCCCTGAAAGTCATCAAATCAGGTGGGACCTGAAACTCATCAGATCTGCAGTACGGTAATCTAAATAGGAGAAGCTGCAGCAGTAATGACATGTTTGGTGATTTGTACAAAGTGGCTCGTTATTAAGTTTTTTTTCCATTTAGTGAACCTGACTATTGCAGTAGACTTCCTGTTCATCTGACTAAATTCAAACTTGAGAGTAAATGGTCTCTTCTTTTATCTACCAGCCACAGAGGTGCCAGGGAGAGAAAAGCCAGGGAGAGAAAACTTAACAGTTAAAACATAGGTTTTTTCTGGCTAAAATGTAGGTTTAAAAAAATTAAAAATGTCCTGCCTCAGGTTTATGATTAGTGGAACACCATTCCAGTAAAACAGCGGCGTTATCCCTGAAACGCTGTCAGAACACAAATACAGCTTTTATGACGAATTAAAGACATCCAGGGCGAAAAATTGAGGAAAATGAAAGGATCATGGGATTTTTTTCAGCACTTTTGGTTGCATTAAAACTGGCCCAGTAAAACTGCAGGAATTATTCCTGAAATACTGTTGGAACCCAAATAAGCCGTTTCCGCGGAATTAAAGACTGACAGGAGGTACCACATCCAGGGTGAAAATTGTGAGAGAACTGGATATTTTATTTCAGCACTTTTGATTACGTTTAAACCAGTCCTTGGTGACATCGGATTGATTTCCTTCAAGACCCCTTACTGGTTTCTGCCAGTTGATTAATTGAGAATTAATTTAGCCTAACCACCCACCCCCAAAACCTCTCTCCGTCTTTCTCAGCCGGCTGTTTCCTGTGCAAATGATGCCCAGAATCCTTTGTGCCATCTCATTCTTGTCTTTGGAGGATGGGAAAAGACCTAACGTAGCTCTCTGATGTTTGTCTTTCGATGGGTCTATATCTGTGTTTTATATTAATTTAACAAAGGTAAAATGGGGGATTACTGAATGTGAAGGGGGTTTGAAAGTGGGGTAATCAAAGTAGGCTGGCTTGCTCATTCACGAATATTAGGAGCACATCAGAAGAGATTATTGCGATGCAATTTATTTAATGGAGGCTGTATGGGGGAGGGGGTGGGGACACGGCAGCCGTTGCTGAGTGATTGAATTGTACCACATGTCCCCGGCTCACACGGGTAGGATCGGGGAAACCAGGGCACACAAGCAGACAAAGGCACGCAGCCTCAGAGGCTTTCCATACATCTGCCCCATTCTCCCAGGCTTTTTGCTTCAATTGTCATTTTTCAGGGACAGGCATCGATGGCCTGTACTGTGATATGCTGTGGCAATAATCCATGATCTCCAGTCTAGCTGTCTGTCAGATTATATTGATTGACATTACGTTTACCTTTTCTGATCTGCAAAGAAGCCACGTTGGCCATTTATTTAGTAACTAAGATCTTCTCTTCTGGCGTCTGCTAGATCCATTTATTTTCCTCTCTAGTTATCTGTAGTGATCAGGAATCTGTTCGTGCATGTATTGTTTTTACACAATAATTAATTATAAGATACTATAAGGGATGCACAGCTTGCAAAAACTTTGAAAAGAAAACAGAAAATCACCATCAACAGCTTTGCGACCGACACAGCTCAGCGGCAGACACAGGTGCGTTAGCGTTAGCAGCTTTGCAGCAGACACAGGTGTGCGAGCATCAGCAGCTTTGCGACAGACACAGATGTTCGAGCGTTAGCAGCTTTGCGGCTCTTGTCAGCGTTCTCGTCAATTTTGACAGGTTTGTCAGTCAAATATGACATCAACGACACTGGCTGCAGAGGTTTAAAAACTAGTACCCAGAATAAAAGAAGTCTGTGTGGCTACGCTGATTGGCTGGAAGTCTTTGCTTGGATTAATATGTTTAGCTGGCTTGTTCCCAATGCATGCTGGGTGTCATCGCGTGACACACAGTAGTTTTAAACATATTTTTTCCCCCTTCTTCCACTTGGGGAATCCCCTTGTTTTCTTCCCAGCTGCTTACGAGTCAGTTGAGTCTTTTCGTCGTTTGTCAGTCGGGTAATCAGTTTCAGTGGCTCAACAAATCTATTATTCATGCCCGTGTAGAGCGTGTAGTTCCAGGATATTGTTCCGTCGAATCCACCTCACGAAAGAATTGTTTGTTATATTCTTATTTTTAAACTTTTTTTTAAATTCAAGCAATGAAAGAAATCTGTAAGATAAGTCATGACCCATTGGGCTTAAGAGTCCGTTAAGCCTGTGTCTGCCTTTACACAGCAGATAAACAAAGCACTCTGTCCCACATTTGTATGCCATTTTATGCTTAAAACCACTTCTTAGTAAGGTCCCCCCCCGCATGAACTGTTTGCATTTATCTAGCATGATTTTGGTTGGTTTTATTGGCAGTTTCTTTGTGGGAGCGGGTGGATGGTACTTGAGAGGGATATGAAGAGTACATATTGTCTTGTATACTTAGCTGAGAGTTGGGGGTGTTTTATACTTTCCCCTCCCTCCCCAGCCCTTCGGCTGGTCATTCTCCCTCTCTATTAAACACTGGTTATCCTTTTGTGCTCATTTTTTAACTTTCCTTTCCCACCTTTCGGATCAAATCCCCCAGGACGAACATAGTATCCGAGGGGACTTACCAGCTGCCTCACTCAATAATGGCCGGAGGTGGAGGAGTTAGAGAGGAGAGTAAAGGAGTGAAAGGTGGGGTGGTTTCACTGTTGCCTTGGCTGCATGCAAAACAAAATCAGAACCGTAGGTCATCTGTTCCTCTGGTTCTGATAACCGACTCTTGGGCTCCTTCGGTGGGGTGGGGCTCAATCCCCAGGCTCGGCTGATAAGGCACGCCTGGAAACAACATTTATTCCTGCCAGATAACTAGAGACGTGATATAAAGGGAAAAAGGGGCAATTAGGACTGACATGCCATTTGAAAAAAGGCAGGAGGATGGCTGGGAGAGCGCCTGCTGAGTGTTGGGGGATAACGGGAAGCTGATTAAAGGTGGCGTTGCCCTTGAATGGCGTTGCCTGGACTTTACTGATGATGGGAGAACACTCCTGTGCAGCTTAATCGACCATGCTCCTGGGGACTTCTTCTAAAGCCCTGTCCATCTATGTGGACAGGAGTGCCACGGGTCAGGGATCAGGGGGCCATGGGGGTGACAGGCGTTTCAGGAGGAGGTGCTTAGAAATGGGCGTGGCACTTTGTGTACACGAGCCTGGCGCGCCATGCCTTTTTAAAAAGGTGGACTGGATCAAACAACTTCCCACAGATGGACAGGAGGAATATAAATGTTAGTAACGAGTAAGTAACAACAAGAATTAACAAAACAGTTTGAAATTGCCGTGACCCCAGTTTTAGGCAGTTTTTATCACTTCTAGGGAATACATGCAAACAGGCCAGTGGTCGCTCACAAGCTGATAACACCCGTTTTCGTCATACCTCATCATTGTGCTTTATCCGGAGAAATATGTATAGACATAAATGTGAGCATTCTGCTGACAAAGCCCATGAGCGTCACGCTTGGGGAAAATGCAGAGCGCTGAGCAGCCTCTCGTTTACAGTCAGCAGAATGCTGGTGCCTCATGCACCTGGCAAAGGGTTCAACACAGTAAAATATCTGGGAATGGCATTAGCTTGAACACATCTGCAAGGTGTAAAGGTGAAAGGGTGCCTTGGCAGAGGACCATGATAAATTATTCTATAGAACCGCAAATGGACTCTCTGCACCGTCGTACCAGAAAGTGCACACGATGATACCAGGATTAGCTCCTTCTACCATTGGTTTGGCTATTTATCTGCTGAGAGCTCAGTAAGCCGCACAGCCACATTCTCTGGACAGTAGTGTGTGCGCTATCTGAAAAAAAAGCGTGGCCAGCATGCTCTAACTGGCTTAGGTCCCGTGTGGCCCCCCCCTACGGCGATGGAGCTGGATAGAGTGGCGAGCTTTACTTAACTCTTCTTCTACTCGAGAGGTCCCCTCTGGGGTTACATTTCCTGGGTCTGGGTTTAACTCCTTAACGGGCCGACGCTGGATTAAAAAGCGACGAGCGAGCGTTGTGATTGCAGAGCGACGGTGAGGCGCTGTCGAGGGAACAGACCGGATGAAGAAACTCCCTCTGAACCGTGATGGAAACTGAACCAGTTGTAGTTGTGCCTCACACTTCATTGCTCGCGGTGACTGCACTCCACAGCCCCAGCATCAGTTAGTTCAGTTGTACATTGATTTCCACTCAGCCTGTGATGTAAACGACCCAAATTCCCCCTTTTTTGTCTGTTTATTTGACACTTTATTTTTATAACGGCATGCTACATGGAGAGCCTTACTATAGATGTTGAAGGGTTTGATCAGGAGACATTGTAACTGTTAAATAACTGGACCCCCTTCCCACCGTGTTGGGATTGTTTATGTGGCACTTCTGTGAACCCAAACCAGACATGTATGTATCTTCCTCAAAAGGATTTAAAACCAGTTAGTGTCTTATGTTGAAATGGTATCCCAGTTTTTAGTTCAGTCCTGTACTTATGCTGTACTCATCCTGTACTTATGCTGGAGCATGTTGATCCTGTAAAGAACACAAAACTGCGAACTAAATTAAGTCTGCATTGAGTATTTGTTTTCTGTGTAATAGAAGTTGTTTGTAGTTGTCATAGGTAACATGGGCTTTGTGTCAGTAATGATGTTTTGCTCATCCTGTCCTGTTTGGCTCAATGGATCTCTGGGGAGGTCTGATATTCCATTATGGCTGTGTGTGACTGTGGCACAGGCTCATTGAATGAGAGGCTAAATAAGTTTACCTTAATAAGCCTTACTTCAGTTTTTCCATTAGAGAGCACCTCATTAAGCCAGCCTGCTGTTTTTATATAATTTCAAATTTTCAGGCGATTAATAAAGTCCTGGGTCATCTCAGCTCTTAGCTTCGTCTGCAATTCTGTGTGATACGTCCATCTGTCAGGTGACCTCTAGCCCCTGAATAAGGACACCTGTGTGACGTCACTATACCTGTACTGGTGGTTTACAGGAGCACCTTCCTTCGAGTGGGTGTAGCAGAGGGGTCCCTACAGACAAATTTGTCTCTGCTTTGTTTGTCTCTGCCTCACCGGCCTTGAGTCACCTGCAGTTGGACAGCTTTGATCACAAAATGGACAATTCTGATCCAGATTGGCTCTGCTGACTTGTTTGCCCAAATGTTTTTTTAATTGTATAAAAAGCCCTGGGTGCTTTGGATTTTTTTGAAGATTAAAACTTCCTGATGGATTTAGATTAAGACCTAATAGCTGTGAAGTGTGCTGTGTACAAGCGTGTTGCTCCCAGTGGGGTACCTGTACACCTAAACACTTTTTCCATTAGCAGCTTAAACCTGGGTGTGGCCCAGACCAGAGACCCCGTCTGGGCCAGTTCTCGAGACAGTCGATGCCTGGAGCTCCTGACGCCGTGGCTGACCTTGAACAACGTGAACGCTGGATATTTACTGAAGCCATTCAGGTTAAGTAATTTGCTCAAGGAGACCGCAGCTGGAGTCGCAAGCTTGTCACCTTCTACAGTATGCCACCAGCTGACCCATTCTGTGCAGACTCTGAGTCGTAGTCATCACCTCCTGATTGTGTCTTCGTGTTTTATTCCTGGGGTGCAAACGAACCCGCCTGTTACTGAGAGCAAGTCTTTTTTTACTGTGTTTTTACACTTTAAGTGTTTACTGTAAGCAGGCGACTCTGGAGAAGAGTTTTCCCAATCATGGAACATCTGTGAATGGGAAATCCTCTGAGAAGGAGCCACACAGCTAAATGAAGAAGTCGCCCGCTGTCCTGTGTCGGGTGACAGACTTCCTGTCCTCTGTGACTGCCACAGCGTCTGTGAGTGCCACACTGACCTCGCGGAGGAACCTACTCGACTGCACTCACTCAAACCAACCACAGTGTTGGGTATCTTGGGGGCGATTATTGTAACGTTATAATATCGATATCAACAAATTAATAATTCATGCGAACATTGAGACGATAGATAGCACGCCCTTCAGCGTGTGGCATGCAGCCCTGTGACACACCCAGGCAGGTCAAGACAGACAGGCAGCCTGTGGGGCCACGCCCACACCCAATGACCTCGTCTGTGTACCTGAGCATGGTTAAGGCACATGCTGAGACCAGACTCAGGTGTTTGTAATTGGAAAGACAGAGCCATCAAAGAGGAAGGTGTGTTGAAAATAACTGTGAATAACAACTGAAAAAACTGTGTTTGGTGCCTTAATGTGGTTTATGATATGTTGAAAAGTTGTTTACCCTGGCTTTTTCCTAAGGGGGAGGTTTCTGTTCTTTAGTTGTGTGTTTGTTTGTCCTCTGCCTCCATGTGTCTAAGTGCTCCTAGGCTGGCCACGCCCTATCGTGCTAAATCCATTGTGTTTATCGCCTTTGCGACAGGATTCAACCGAACCAAGGCTGTAAGCGATATGTAACAGAATACTTCCTTAACCCACAGATTAGTAAGTAATGAACGATGGAGAAAAAGACAATTTTGAATATTGCAGACTAATTTTCCAATTGAGGTGTAGACCAGACAATATTAAAAACAGCAATATTCAGTACTTAAGTGATACAATTTCCTTCAAAGTTTGCAGGCAGCGAATCTTTGGGTCTCATTAACAAAGTGAAATCACAAGCTTTAGGAAAGGTGATAGATGGTGAGCTGATAGAAAGATGAAAACCAAAGTTGTTTTTTGTTTTCTCTTGCAGGGACTGACAGCAGTCTGAACCCCGTTGTGTTGCATAAAAAATGTAATTCCATGAATATTTTGACATGATGTAAGGGAGCAGCCTGCAGAGGGGGGGGGGGGGGGGGGGGGATGGGGGCGTTTAAGCAATATTATGTTATTATAAAGCAACGGCATGTTTGTGATGAATTATAAAAAACAATTAATGGGT
>JAOYSI010011033.1:0-10066 GCA_025775065.1 Hiodon alosoides | reverse complement strand
CCCCCCCCCCCCCCCCCCCCCCCCCCCCCCCCCCCCCCCCCCCCCCCCCCCCCCCCCCCCCCCCCCCCCCCGCAGTATTTGTCTGATCTGAGAACCTCTAAAATGGGGCCTTCTTGAGACAACAAGCAGACTAAATTGTGCAGTAACGGCCTGTGCACTGCGACTTGCTGCGACACTCATTTAGTGTGCAGGCCGAACAATAGAGACTTGTTCTTAGCAATCCTGTGTTGTAATTTGGAGTTCATTACTCAGAATGTGGGCCCCATGGAAGGATGGGGGGCTCATCGGATAAGAGGTTTTCTTCCACCTGTCAGCTAGTCTAAATCTAGCCCTCTACATCACACCCCTACCTACCCCCGACCCCCCTCTGCCAATAACCCCCTCCTTCGGCCACCTCTTCTCAGTCTACCCCATTTTAAGCCAATGAGACAGGTGAACAATATCATTGAAGGCACCCCATTCGAGACGTCAGAATCAATCTCACAATAGGTTGGCGGGGTTCACAAGGGCTTTTTACCCCTCCTCATCCAAACATGGGAACCAGCTCCTTCTTTTTCCCAGTGTGAGGGGCAGATGAACAGAGAATGTGAAATCGTTTGGAGCCTTGTGTTTACCGTGTGGTACATTCTGATGGTTAAAATTGGGAACCGAACAAAGGCAAAGAGCTGTCCCACTTTTCCCAGGGAACTTCTGTTTGCGTGCCAGTCACAGATTACAACACAGCCACCCCCATATGCTCGGAGATTAATACGAGAGGCTAGTTAGTCATTCCGCCACTAATAGGTTTCATTCTGATTCAAGAAATTACGTTACTTTCTTTTTTCTTTTTTTTGTTCCTTGTCTCATTGATGGCCAGGCTCGTTTACTATACCTCCACATATTGCGTGAATAATTTTGACTCCTGGGAGACTTTAGACTCTGAGGCAGTACAGAGGAACCTCATCTGGTGAACAAAAGTAAAATCGCAGCAGTACATAATGCTGCTATAGATACAACATCATCAACAAGGACAACGACATCCCTAGATGATCAGTAGCACCAGACGGACAACGACATCCCTAGATGATCAGTAGCACCAGACGGACAACGACATCTCTAGATGATCAGTAACTGGGTGAAGGCAATGGTGGATTCGGGACGGCGGGTCTGAGGAGGTCAAAAGGGAGAGGCTGCATGAAATGAGCATTCACCACCCAGGAGTACGTCACCGTTCCGCTACAACGGGAGCCATCTAGCCCGGTCAGAGGAGACAAGAACGGGGCTATGACCCAATTCGGGGAGGCAGAGTGCTGCTTCTCCAAGAGGGTCCACTTTCTCCGCTACGCCGCAATGTGCAGCACCCTGTTGAATGTATCTCTCCAAGACCACCGCAGATATTCAGGAGGGGTATGCAGCAGGTATGGGAGATTGAGAACACCATGTTTGGTTTTTGTCATTTTTTATGTCCATTTTAAGCCAGCAGTTTGTTCATTCTATTGTTTTCCTAGCTGTAAAAGACGTTGTTTTCCGGTCCTCATCTTTTTACCCTAAGTGTGAGGGACCATTTCCTGTCTGATTGGGACCATTTCCTGTCTGCTTGAGACCATATGCCAGGCCACTACTTTAACATGACTCGCTGCTGCCCCACCACACAACCCCACAAATTCAAACCAAACCCAGGTCAAGTCAGCCGCCAAGCCATCAAACCCCTTAACAAATTAGATGAGTTGTCTTGCCTCCACCAGGCCAGTCCAACTTTAATTAAGAAATGGCCCTTCTTCAGGGTATAGGTGTCAGAGTTTGAATGATCTCACCCACAATGGAGAAAGAGAGACGCAATGAGACAATTAATCTGATGGCAGGCTCAGCCTAAATTAACTTCATTCATGAGGACCTGTCACTGTGCTCTTCTCTGGCGTCCACTTCGCTCTCCTCTACCTATCCTGTTAAGAATACATGAAGTAACCCTCTGTAAAACCCTCTGCTACTTCTGCAAAGTGGCAGTGATACCACTATCTTGCCCACAACAAGGGAAAAAACACGTGCCATCCCCGTCCCTCAAAGCCTCTACGGAATGTCTTCATTACTCCATTGTGGAGAGTTGTCAGAATTATTTCTCCAAGGTTTATATTTTCAGACAAGGGCCCTTTTAAATAAAAAGGTTCCAGGGCAAACCTACTTCTTCGGGAACATCGGCAAGATTTTGGTTCTGGAACAGACCATTTGGCAAACGAGCGGGGACTTATCTTCGCTTGGTTACCGTCTGAGGTCCTTCAAGTAGGCACTTACTTGGTTGAGATTGTAAGGCTTCATTGTCGAGGTCAAAGATTGTGTTATCAAACATACCAACCAGAAGGCATTAACATGCAAATCTAGAATAGTGAGAAAGGAATGAATGGGCTGCAGGGTTTTCTGAACCACAGCTGGCACAGAGGATACTCACATCACAAAGAGCACAAGAAGGAGACCTACATTTTTTCATTTGAGAAATAGTTATGTACATTTCTAAATATCTATTTCTTAATGTTGAAGTCCATTCAACCAAGTTTTAAATATGCAGAATTGTTCATTTCCAATAGATTCTGTGAAGACATTAAAACCCGCGTAATACCTGCATGTCCAATGCTCTGTGCGCCGGTCTTGCCTTCAATCAGTCTTTAGAATGTGGTGGTTCCCAGATCCTTCACCTTCGTTTTCCCCCCGGAGAGACTGGAAACACCTGTCCACGGTCTAACAAACAGAGGTGTTTCCCATGTCATTTAGCCAGTCACTCTGACTGTCCTGTCACCAGTCGGATCTCCCGTCCAGCATAGCTCTGCGGCCGTGGGTCCGGACTGGGTTTCCGGGCTCTCCCTGTCACATGCTGCGGCTGGCGGCTGAGTCCCTGCCCACTTCAGTGATTGAGGAGGTAGCCTGCGCAACCGAGCTCTCCGCTGGCCCGTTGGCCCACTGCTCCTCTCCGTAATGAGAAACCCAATACACTCATGCCCGCCCCTGCCACCTCGGCCTCATTCCCGGCGCCGGCTTCTAGTTACTGATCTTTGATTAGGCAGATGCATTACTGGCTCACTACAAACTACTCCGTAACTCAGCGCGTTTGTCTCAGGGCCCATTTTGCATCATTTCTGCGCGGGTGCTCCTATGATGGGCGTACAGATACAACTCGTCATCGGAGCAAAGCGGTCCGCCAGCAGCCAAACACAGGCTGCGTTCGCTTCGTCAGAACTTTCCCTCAAGTGTCCATAGAGAGGCTCTGAATTGCTAATATCAGAGTATTTATTTTTTCAGTCAGTAATACATGGAGTTTTTGCAATGATGATCTCGTGGGGAAAGGATTTCAGATGAGAAGTCTCAGTTAAAATAAAGAGTGCCAGTATCCTCGGTTGAAAGGCAGACAAACGGATGGCAACAGGCACCCAGATAAGCAGACAAGGCAGCCCGAGGCTTCCAGACTGTCCACATTTCCCCTAAACTTAGCTCTGTGATTTCCTTAGCATGTATACCAAAGCACACTATTATCAGTGATCATGTTAAGTGACTCCTTTTTGTAAGCAGTTCAGGTGCCCGCTATGGTCGTAATTGCGGCATTGTTGTTAGGGACTGACACATCGCCCTCTCGTTCAGTCTGTTTAAAATTTAAAGGTGAGCATACTGTTAACGCTGACAGAAAGCTCTAGCGTTACATGCCTACTGAGCAAGGCTGACGGCAAATTCCAAGACATGGAATTGGCTGAAAATATTCTTCTTGATGCTGTCAGATGGGTCAAAGCACGTTTTATACAGCAGATCTGAAATACTGTACCAAACCTTGGCACTGGCACCAGTAATGTTGTTATAAGTCACTGCTGTTCATGGGGAATCAACATTCAGAGATAAAGAAAGACAATTTGCCTGTGCTTAACAACCTGGCAGGTAACAAAGGCGACAGTTTCTTGCCAGTGTCTTCATGGTCTCCCACTCATTTTACCCCGTCCTGAATTTCGGGGATAGCTGCAACATTTAGGAAATTGGGTGGTGGTACATTTAACACATATGGCGGTTAGTGGTTTGATATGGGCTTTGATATCGTATTTAGACTAAACTATCGGTATTCAGTGAGAACAACTCAGGTATCTTTTTAACAGTTGTTATTCAAATTTTTAAAGCTCATATGCTATTTAAGCTGACCTGGATAAGGACACCTGCCGAATAAACAAATAAACCAATCAACAATGTAACAAAATTCATTATTCTGAATTCTGAAGTTATTCTTGGCGATATTTATGCTCATCTGCACATTCAGTGCTATTTCAGCTAGACATCCCAGCATTCTCGGAGCCCAAGCCCATCGGTATGAAAGTAGGACATGTGACACGTGTTTTCAGACGTTCCCCACACCGATTTAGTAGTAGTAGTAGTAGTAGTAGTACTCTATTTATCCCCAATGGGGAAATTGCGAAAGCTGTTCAAAATCTTCCCCTCTGCCCTGTCAGGGTCTCCCTTCCCCGCCCCCCACCCCCCCCAGTTCAGCAATGCTTGTCCAAACTTAACAAGCTTTGTGCTACCCACTGGGTCCTGATTTAGCACGAGTCTCGGCAAATCCAATTACACAGGAATCAGAGGGGTTGATTTTCCAATTAAAGGTTTCATGCTGAGTATAAGGCTAGATGACAGTCATTTGTACAGTTCCCTCCAGGTCTCTCTCTTTCGTCAGCTGTCAATTTAATAGTGGACGCGGGAACGAAGAGACGTGGGGGCGAGGGGTCAGCAGAAACAGGGAAACCCGTACCCCTACCCGTAGATCGAAGACAACAGCATGGTAAACGCCATTACTCCCAACCATCCTGCTTGGCCCTTCCCTGTAGCAGGGGCGAGCTTTAAATTGGCACTCGCAAGAACTATATCCAGACAGACAGTAGTCTTATATCACAGGATATCCTGACTCAACCAGCATGTTCATATGTAGTGGCCTCATTTGTGCCTGGGTAGACTATATATATAATATATATATAATAACTATTCTGAACAGAGCTCATACTATTCATACTGAATTTACAATAATATAATTTCCCAAAGAATAACAAATACAAAAAAACTTTAAATCCAATGCGTAACATTGGATGATTGTTACTGATTATCATTGTGATAAATATAGCAATACCCAATGCTGAGGTTAAGAGGGGAAGAGGAGTCCACATAAATTCTAAATCAGACACTGTACAAAGTCACATGTGTTCAACAGTACTGACCCCGAACACTCTGAATCCTGTGATTGTGAAAATTATGGTACAGAAATCTGACCATCAGAGGTTACCCAGTTCATTCAGGTGGGGGAGGTGAAAGTATAATTTAAATGGGAATATAACTCACACACGGAAACATATATTATTTATTTAATTTTATGTTATTTTTCTTAAAATTTGAATCGCTACTTGCGCTGATGGATCTTGGGAGTACAACTAGAAGATTCAGTGCTAATCAGAGGACGGGCACGTCCCCCTCGTTGGTCCTGCAAGGCTACAAGCATCCCAGGAAGCTGTAGGGGATGCTCATTAGCGACGGGCCGAGATAAGTCCTGCTAATTTCACCCACCCTGTCCTGGGCGGCGCTCTCACCGCCTCTGTGCTTTCCTGGTCCCCATTGGGTTGGGGGGGGGGATACATGAGCTGGATTCAAACCCCATCAACGAGCGCCTGGGCCACTCGGGAGGCCCGCCTGGGAGCATGTGATAAAACATGGAACGATCGTGACAATGCATTCAGGACCCTTGGAGAAATGCTAATTTCGTGAGAACTACTTTGAAAACAGGTCGGAGCGTATGACGGAGATCAAACGCAAGAGAATGTGAGAGACAGAAACGAATCACTGTCTGGCTGGCAGCAGAGCAGTTCTGGCCTCTTTCTATCCTCCGCTGGCTTCAGCTCAAGGTCTCCCGTCCTCTATTGTGTCCTAATCCCTTAATTGGGGGTAACACAGTGAGCCCTGGGTCTCCTCCCTTTCCCCCGTTGTCTCTGACCACTGGTTCTGAACAAACCTGAAAAATTACCAGCAATTAGCCACAGCAGAGTATCAACAGCGCTCCAAGGTACACAGCTAGTGACCTAATTCTGCTGTCTGGGGTCCAAGTCAAGGTCCGATGCCAGGATGTTTCCCCTTTGGCTTGGACAACAAGTGCCTTCAAGACCATGACATATGAAGCACAGACATCGCCACACTCGTCAAGTGTGATGTGTTTCCGATTTCGTGGAAAAAGAGAGGAAAAGAGAGCATTCGCCAGCCACTCTCGTCTGGGACCATGTCTTTGCTCGATATCTGTTTATTTTTTATTTTTTTACTTGTACCCCATTCTCTACCAGAAAATGCCCCCGATTTAGCCACAGTCACAGAGTATGTCTGTTCTCTGAGCTCAAGAAGGCTGAATCTTACTGATCATAGTATCTGATGTGCACCCGGGTATTCCAGCATGTCTCCATGAGCAGCCTCCCAATCCAGGTTACACAAGTCAGTCCGGCACACACTGACCTACCCAGCAGGATAGCAGGAGGGGCAGAAAAAGAGCGACAATGCCTAACAATGTTTTTAGCAAACACTTACCACGCAAAACAAGACAAACAGATTCTGTCTGACAAACTCTCAGAGGGTAATCACATTGCTCCCATTATCCTTGCTTTGGTGTGAGCGGAAAAATGCCATTGCAGGCCATTCTCAGAGGCCTGAACCACAGGGAGTAATTTACTGGGGCATTCCCGTTTTCCTAATAACGCTGGATTGACAGCAGCACTTATCAAGAAGAATATGTTCAGGTCTGCTGCTCCTGTCCCCTCGTCCACATTGTCTCTGGTGAACAGGCTTTACATCATGGTCTATCAGCCTCAATTACGAACACAGCCTTTGTAAGACCTCAGATCACATGTCAGCTATTAACAAATCCAGAAGACACTGTTAAGAGTAATTAGGATTTCCATCATTTTATATGGAAATATAATAAGTTTATAAACTATATGGATGTGTTAAATAAAGCTATTTGTACTGGCTCACCAGACCACATTTGCAAATAACTTTTCAAAGGTTTCAAACTAAGAAAGATGTGTTCACCTTGACTTAGGCCCAATAGTGAGGCAATGCAGCTGAAAGCAATACAGTATTCAAACGCAGTTTCGGGCTTTAGGACCTAGTGTGCGCCAAGGATTTAAGAGGCTGGTCTTTTTGTCCGTTACGTCCATGCATGTAATCATTGATTGTGCCCATTGTGAAATTGCGATTCACCATCTGTAGTGTCCCTTGGGGGTAAGGCTGCTGACACAGGCTCGCGATCTATAGGATTAAACGACTCCAGGGCGCAAATTATTCAAAGGATACAGTTATTTCCTCCGAGGGGAGAAAAGAGCCGTGTTGTTCTGAAACACTTTTTGGGTAAATCCAAAAACAACTATCACTTTTCTTTAATCAAACATGTTTCAATGGTAATGTCACGTTAAAGTTAAAAACCACAACTTCCGTATAGCATCACCCATGTTTGCGTATTTTTTATATATTAGCTGTGCAGGATTCGCGTATGAAGCTCTGAGTTCGGTGTATGAGAAGCGTAAGATTTGTAGCAGAACCTCATTCCCCTCAATTGTGCTAATAACGCAAATGTTACTGTGCGTGACCTGTCGTCTTATTCTTAAAACCTCCCACCCCGCCACCCTGACTATCTTTCCCGCTGCTTCCCCGACGAGAGACGCGGGAACAGTGGCGGCGAGAGAAATCTCCGCAAGCGCTTGAACTGTTTCCCAGTCACTCACTCAGTCAGATAACCGAGACCATTGAGCGAACGTAGTACCGTTGGTTGAAAACGCTGTTAAAAACGGATAATGGAAAATATGAGATTAATTTTATCTTTTTAAAATATTTCATTTGGAGAAAGGCACAATATGTTTGGAAAGTTGTTTAGAAATCGGGCTACGGCTTTTAAATGTATATGTACGTTCTATGAGGATTTATCTACACAACACGTATGCCAAACTATCCCTCTAACTTTTACAGCTTGGCGTTACTAATACTACTTAGCAAGCCAGGTTTTGCGTGCCTTTACTTTTTTATTATTGTACATAAAAAACAATTGTAAAGTCTGCTGCTTAGTGTATAGTATTATAATTTAGCGGACCAACTATGGTTCAAAAACAAGTGAGCACGACGCACCTGTGGAGCATATTACTTCATTTGTGTGAACGGATATCAGAAAATTTGCAATTTATCTGAAAGGACTGAGGTGGAAATCAGAAGATTGCAGTCCTTGTAACAACCTAGAACGGTTAACAGTTACTTACATTCTGCAATAAAGCAACGTCTGCGTTTTTATGCTAAAGTGCTGGAGAGTAAAATCGGCACACAGAAGTAAATATACCATTCTGCTTGTTTTTAAAGGTTAAAGCAGTCTCTCGCGAACTGAACAAAAAACCTCAATACAAAACAATGATACACCATTAAGGACCCATACTCTGAAGAGACATAATTAGTGCTAGTCGGTGTTACGTGGGAAGAAACCTTATTTTGTGTCCTATGGATGTCACAAAAGTAGTAATCCGCAAGGAGATGTTATCAAACAGTTGTGACCCTGCCCCTCTAACGAGAGCCGATATCCAGTCTAACACTGCGCATGTCACACACTGCTGGACAGCGCCAAAGAGGGAAGTTTAAAATCGGTTTGGAAGTGCACAGTCAAGAAACCATACAGAGACGCAAAACCAAACTTATCCCACTTTAACATTATCTCAAACAGGTAAGATTTTTTTTGTAGTTTATTTTTGCATATAACATTCGTAAATTAACGGTTTGTTGTGAAACGATTACTGCCAGTTAGATACTGTTTACCTGTGTAGACAAGGATGACACATGCCGGTGATAATCACGTTATCTTTGATACGGTTGTAATCTTTCTTTAATAAATGTTTAAGTGTACGATTCAATTTAGTTTAAGTTGACTCATATTATAATGGAAAAGGTTAGATTGTGTCTTTTCGAATGTTGAAATGTTTCCTCGAAAATGTTGTCAGCCAATCAGCAGTCGTTTAATTATTGTTGTTTTTTTTTTAGCTGTCTAGCTATAAAAACGTAACTAACTGTTTATATTTGTCAGCTAGCTAGTTAGTTTAATAACAACTAAGAGAGCTTGAAATGAATCACTCAATATTGACATATGTACTTCATATATTTACTTAATCTAAGTAAACAATAAAATTATTGTATTGTATTTTCTATCTGAAACGTACGTAGAATTGCTATGTTTAAAAAGGTTTTATATGAAATACAATTTGAAAAAGCATGATCAATTTCGGATTAAAGTAATTTATTGATTGAATTTGACAACTCAGTCAGTAGAAAATGTATGCACCTGTTAAAGCAGTAAAAAAAGATAATTTAACGAAAGCGTTTTGACGAATGCTAATCAAATCTTTTATAGGACATGATAGAAAGTGGAATTACTTCCAGGATGTCAGGAATTCTTGGACATTCAGGACAGAGTCACCACCCATCACCACAGGACTACAGGTAGGATTTATTTAAAACTAAAATTAGAATTTGACAATACAATGCATTTTAGTTGACGGGAATCACTCCAAATGTACGTATTCGGTGGGTCCAATTGGAGGAAAAATTGGAGTTTGCGCTTGTTTATACTCTGGAATACTTTGGTTTGACATAAATTAGCTGCTTCTCCAATAGCACTCCACTTGCAATCAAAAGGTATGAAAAGTTTTTTGTTTTTTTTTCCGAAAAGGGGGGAGGGGGTCGTATTCAAAACCCAGTGAATAAATGATTTTTAGATCTGTATGGATCTGTCAGAACCCATCAGCTCTGTTTACACTTCCACTGTCGGCACAAGGAGAGGCTGAGCCCCTCGTTCGGGTGGGTCAGGGGAGTAGGGGCTCGCGAGGTCACCAGCGGGGTAAATGGCCCACAATTAGAAAAAGATGAGGGTGCATTAGGATTGTGGAACTTATGGGAACGCTTGCTCGACTGGATTCCTTTTAAATGGTGTGAAGGCTTCTTCAGGCACCACTACAAATGTTTTTTGCAAATAAAATCACACAATGAGGTATTTTAGAAAATAATTGCATGTTTA